>JANZXV010000001.1:16786695-16798694 GCA_027576455.1 Erythroxylum roigii | reverse complement strand
ATTTTTTCAATATTAATTAGTAAACATGTTTTCGACAATTTTCTACTGAAAATGAAAATTGAAAATATATGCAAAAACTCAAGATAGAAAACAAAAAACTGTTTTCTAAAAATAAACGCACCCTTTATATCTCATTTTTATTTCATTTGTCTCAAGGTGGCTTAATCAACATAAGTTTACATTTTCTTGCCTTTATTCATAAGTTTTTGGCAATTTTATTTTCAACTTCCTTTCTTGAGTTGAGAATTTGTTAAGGCATCCAAAGAAAATGGTCGAGGAATTAGAGTAGAGATTTACTTTGAAAAATGAAAGTTTATATGCCTACATTACATACACAATGGAAGGGAAGGGTATCTAAGTCTGTGTGTGTGGATAAAGTAATGGGGTTGAGATTCATATCTTCATTTTTTAAAAGCTATCAACAAAATCAAATATAATAATAGCTATTGAGAGAAAGGAGATTTCAAAACTACTGCATAAAATAATACTCAGCTCTTAACAATGTAATCATTAGATAGGATTTATAGAATCTTTGCATCAGTTTCTACCAAAACATATCTGCCTCAACTTTAGGTTTCACTTTCACATCACAGCACTTAGTCCAAGCAAATAAGGCAAATAAATCTGATATATCATCTTGAAACCCTGTTGAATGCAATATTTCTCTACCTTACCCCTTGTAGTCAAAATCGGATGGATAATCCTGTTGTCATCCGATTTAGCTCGTACTAAAAATATGAAATGAAAATTTAAAAAGTATACTACAAAAAGTTAAGTACTTAATATATAAGACTTTTCGTTTTGCGGAGATTTAGAAAGTGTTACAATATACATAATATTTCTTTTATATTTTTAGAAAAATATTATTTTCCATAACTTAAACCTAATTTAGGGGCAAAAAGCAACAACTAAGACTGGATAAATATTTAGAAAATTTATAAAATAATTACAAGATTTTCCACTTTTTCGTGCTCTGATTAGTGTGAATCCTAGCGTTAGGTGAAGCAGTTATATATCATTAGATTCTCTACAATGTTGTGCAAATCAGAGCGAGTCTCTTCAACTGAAACGAAAGAAAGTTGATTAGTAATCAAGGCAGGTGAAGGTGAAGTATGAAGTAATTGCTTTAACCAGAGAAAAAGACATATCGCTTGGCTTCATTATGTTTATAGTCCACGGAGCAAGTCATGACGGGTTTCCATAAATAACTCATGTAGTGTAATGACGAGGAAAAGGGTCCCCCCTCCCACGGGAAGAAGTATGATTAGGAGAAATTTGATTGATTGATTGATTGAAAATGTTTGTTTTGAATTATCATTGGGGTTACATCCGTAAACATTTCTTTGTATATAAATATATATTATTAATTAACTAAATCAAAGATATAGCTTAATTTTATTTACATATTTTGTTTAATTTTTTTTTTTATCTATAGCATCATTTTGTTTCGTCAAACATATCCATTATGCGTCGCTAGACAACATTTTATATCTCCAATCTGAGTTCAGATTTTCTGTTCAGTTTTATGGTGTTTTATTGTGTCCAGTAAATCTCAGTCATTCATTTTTTCAGACTTCACGTTTATTTATGTGAAGCCCACGCAAGATCCACATAAATAAATGACTGAAATTTATTGAACATAATAAGATACCATAAAATTGGACAAAGAATTTCGTTCCTTCCAATCTGCTAACCAAGCGAGGAGAAGTTTAAGTTTTAGCTCGAAATAGTTAAGAAAATGATTTAGACTCTCCAAAATCCCAACTGCGTTCTCTCTTTTTAGCATTCCGAAATTAATGGTTAGCGTTTATCTGAATGCCACATTCAATAAACATATGGACTCATGGCTAGGGTTTGTCCACTCCTCCCCATTTCTGTATGGTCCACAAATATGGATGTCAGGAAGACCAGGCCACAAGCTTTTTGTTCTATGGTCCAGGCTTCTCTTGCTTCCCATGTCATGAATAAAGCGCCATGGGCATGCACTTCTCTTCAGGATGATGTACTCTTGAAGATTGCCCACTATCCCACCCAAACCAAACAATTAAATGATCCAAAGGACCATTGTTTCTGACTCTGCGACCCCTTTCTCTTTACTGCAGCATCGGTCCACACATACATATTTACATTCCGTGGCCTATTTGGTTCCCTAAGAGAAAGGTCAAAAGGGAGGAGAAGGTTTGGATTCCAGAACATACTCAACCATTCATTCATTCATTCAACCGTTATGAATCACAAGAAACGAAATTTTGGTACAAGGGTGTGAAGAACCGAGACAAATGGCTCCTCACAAAAATGGTATCAACGGTAAAAAAATATATATTTAATGATATATCACATTAACGGTTAGTAAGGGGCACGTACATTGCTTTGATGGGTAAGTGTCCGTTTCTATATGTTGCACCGATCATACCCAGAAAACCATGATGACGGTTCTGCCAGTTTTGACAAATCACCATCTTCACTGTTGTAGAAGGGTGCAAACTCCTCCTTCCATTGCTGATCACCTTCACCTTGAGTCTCTTCTACTACATCGTACTTGGCCACTACTTCACTATCGTTATAAACAGGCCGTATTGCTTCTTTGGGTAGCCGAGACTCTTGAAGGAGCTCCTTAAGAGCTCTAATCTCATTGTCATGTTTCTTCTTTAACTTCTCAATTTTTTTGTTCGCCTTGGCAGCTTCTTGTTCAGCCTGCACAGCCCGCTTCTGCAGAAACAATTAATAAAGAATAAGCTAACTGCTATGATCGGAGGACACATATTGCATTTACAAACTCGAGGGTTTTAGGCTGAAATGGGAGAAAAAACCATTGGATCCATATGATGACAGGACAAGGATAAATTTCTCTACAAGTCTAAAGGCTTTCGCTACTTCACAGAGATTCAAGGTAGAGAGTATTGCTAGCAGAGCATAAAGCAGATTGTCATGGGAGACTTGTTAAAATATGTACAGCTTTCGAAAGCAAAGTACTAATTGGAATCAAGTAAATTTAGCACCTAGTATATTTAATCAAAGTTACAAATACAAAATCAAGGCATGCAAAGCTGCTGAAAATGGGTTAATTTCCGAAGCATATGATATTGTCAAAAGCACAAATGGCAGAGAACAGACTCCACAAAAATAACGGATTAGATATAAGGTCTACTCTCACGCGCCAAGGACAAAAATAGAATCAATGTGAAGAGAATGGTAATAATAAGAAAATTTTGGACATCTATCCTAAACGACTTAAAAGCTTTCTACCAAAGCAGCAAGCCAAGCTAAGGCCTTTCAGAAAGGGATCAGAAGAAGGGATAAACTAACTCCTTTAGAAAATCACAAAGACTTCTGTCTTCAAATCCCGAAACAGAAGAGTGTAAGTTCCACACATACTCAAATTGGGTTCCATCACCATTGACAATGGTGAAACTCTAGATCATCATCAATTGTTTTTGATATACCTTGAAATCTAAAGGCTTGAAAGTTAAAGACAAAATATGTGACCAAATTTTCAGGCAATAACTGAGAAACGTTTTCTCTCACACACAAACTACATTTCAAGATTTTTGGACGCCCTTCTTTCCATGGCAATGCGAAGTTTTATGCATTCTAAATCCATATGTAAACCAATATACCAACATATGCTCAGTTTCAGAAAATTCAGAACACAAGAAAAATACTAAGCTTACCTCAACAACAACAACAGCTTCTTCCGCTTCTTTCAACCTCACAAGTAATTCTCCAGCAGCTTGCACAGCTTCAGCGGTATCTCTCAATTGAACCTGAAGGCCTTTATTTTCCTCTCTGAAGTAGCGCCTCTCCTTTTCTCTTTCTGCTTTCAGTGCTGATACTTGTGCAGCAAGAGCATTTATAAACTTGGATTCAACACCCTTGACTCCAGCTTTAGAAGCTGCTTTCTTGATATCATCTATTCCATCCTGGATTGTCCTGTGCCGTGCAAGTAAATGAATATGTTTTTCCTCCAAATCTGCATATTGTTCAAGCATACGAGTCTGTCCCTCCATGGCCATTCGCAATGCTTCCTTCAACTCTTCTGCACATCTCTTCTCAGTAGCTAATTCCAGCTTCAATTTTTCAGCCAACGCACTGCTAGCATTGAGTTCTGTCTTTAACTCTTCAGCAAGAGAAATCCAGTTGCTCTCAGCCTCAATCCACTGAATTCTCTCCTGTTCAAGTTTATCTTCAGCATTTTCTGCAGATGACTCCGGAATTGTACCGAGAGAGGGAATTAAATTTTGCTCACAAGGATATGTCAATTTCATTAAAGAATTCCTTTTCAGAGCAGCTGAGGAAGAAGAGCCAATATAGTACTGCAATTGACTTCTAAAATCCTGAATTTCTTCCAACAACACTTCCCTTTCACCCAGATCGTAGAAATTTCTGTACTGTTCTAGCTCATCCTGAACTCGTTTAAGCTCAATATTTGTCCTCAAAACATCAGGGTGATTCTCATACTTGGACTTCAAAACCTGTCAGAGCAAATGGTAAGTTGTGTGCCATGTGAAATTGTGATAGCAAGGAAATCTTGAAACATAAAGTATCCATACCTTATGCTCATGCCTGAGTGATTTTAACTCTTCCTCCAAGAACTCCTCAGAAGGTAAAACACCATCCATAAGGCTCTCAAGTCGAAGAATTTTATCCTCCCTAGTCTGAGCTATTATAGCATTGCATTCTCTTTCATGCTTGTACTGTTGCACCTGAATTTATGAGCAGGAAGCAATTTTTCAACTTCTGAATAAAGCTCTAACAGCTACATTGAAAGTTAGAGTTAGTTGTAACGCACCAAACGGTGAAGCTGCATAATTTCAGAAGTTTGTTTGGTACAAAAATCTTCAATAGCCATTTCCCTCCTGATGGCTCCAGCCAAAACCTTTTCCACTGCCTGTGTGAAGATATGAAAAGAACATGTTTGTAGCAAATATAAGCAACAAAGGAAAGAGGATGAAATTTAAGCAAACAAAGAAACAAGTATGAAGTATAAGCAAACAAAGAAACAAGTACGAAGACATACTCGTGGACTTACTTTAGGAACTTGTATTTTAGACTTATCAGTAAACTCTGAGTCGTCAACAGGCACTAACTGTGTTTTAGACTTATCAGAAAATTCTGAGTCATCTACAGGTACTAACTGCAGATTAGAACCATCATCAGCATCTTTCTCGTGTCGTTGCATTTTGATTCTGCAACTCTTGCAAAAGAATACTGCTGAATCTTCTTCTGATATGTCATCTTCAAGAAAAGTTTGCACACCCACATCAACTTTGTCAACAACTATTAATGGTTTAAATTCTGCAGGTTTATATGAAAATCTGAAGGAAGACTGCCTAAATGCTGAACTCCTGCGGTGACTATCAATAATTTCTAGGCCACGATGGAGGCTGGCAGCTAAATTATCAGTTGGTGCAAGTAAACTTTTGGTAGTTGGAACAGCAAGAGCATTACATGATTTTCTTTTAGTGGATTTTGTCAAAGATATATGCCCATCCTCTGGGCCTGGCTTGATTTCTTCATTGGACATTTTCTGTGAAGCGGTTAACATGGTTGAAGAACGAAGACTTTTCCTGCTGCTGTTTATTCTGGGTGAAACACTAGCAATTGGAGACTTAAGAACTGGAGATACTTCACAAGGAACAATGTTAAGGCTAGAAGGAGATTCACAAATCACCGAGTCAATTTGAGAATCCTTTGGTTCACCCACAGTGTGAATCCCTGCAGAAACTTCTTCTTGAGAATCAAAGGCAGGGCACACGGAACAAACTTCAATCAATTTGTTTGTGTGCTCTTCAGCTATCAATTTACTGATGGAGGTACTAACAGTCATTTTCTCCTCATATGGCTTTCCCACTAAATTAAGCATTAAAGATATTAATCAGTGAACAAACAGGACAACTTTTCTAATTTATCTCTACATATGCATATCGACATTTGAAAGATATACATACCAGCTTCTGTAAAATCTTCAGTCACAGATCCATCGTTTTCAACTTGAACTTGTTCATATATGTCTTCTTCCATATCAACATCTGTGTCCTGAGTACCATCTATGATGCATCTACTTTCATCAGCATTATTCCCATTACCATTTATCGTTGGTGGCAGACCAACTTGAATGCATAGATTTTCAACATCTTCCTCATCAATTTCCATCTCCTCATCACCATCTTCATCTACTTGAGCTAATCGATGATGTGGATGAATGAGGCTCTTTAATATATTCAAACTTTTACGGGGATCCCAACCTGTTGGATTGTTGCTATTTGCCTTCACTCTATGTAGTTCATCCTGTTGTATTTATCCATTTGAGTCATTACACGTGCATTTTAATTTGCAGTTAATCGAATCTCCTATTAGACTAAGGAGCTTACCCTTAGCTGTCGTATCACTTCACGGAGGTGATTCACATCATCTTCCATCTCTTCATTAACAACTGCCTTATTCTTAATTGCCTTTGCACGCTGTGCAAATCGCAATGTACTGAAAGTTTCACTTTTGCAGCTGTAACATTATTACAGATAAACTTTCATCAAACACGCAGAGTTTGAAGGACAGAAAAGAGGGCAAAAAGAAAACATAGCAGAGTCCGCACCTTTGTGCTGGAGAAATAGCACACACCATAGCTAATTTTGCATTGCCACCAAGCGATTCCTGTAGCAAAAAGGTCAACCTGGAGTCTCTGTAGGGGATATGCCTTTGCTTTCCCGTTTGAGAAATTTCCGCAAGAATGTTTATGAGGTTCCTGCAATCCAGTGTGAATGGCAAGATTGGTAAAAATGCAAAATCACGCCTTGCAAGCATGTTCACAATAATCATTCCAGCTAACATGAGGCCAAACTTCTAATTCAGTGCTCAACATGACATGTCATGTTTAGTATATAGATAGCACAAGAGAGATTACACGTCTAATTAGTAAAGCTCAGAAAAAAGCTATAGAATGAATTATTCCTTCAGACATAAATGCATTATATGACCTGAATTTATATCAAAACAGAGATGTCCCCTATTATAAGATAACATAATTATGCAGTGTCTTGCTGCAATTGAATCAACAGATTTACTTTACAGAGAGAGAATTGGGCTGCATAAGCAAAAAATTGAAGCAATCATGAATTCTCAACTTAAGAAACAATAATTGAAAGAAGCATACCCAAGCTGTGAGAGTGATCTATTAATATTCCCAGCTTCCTTGAGGCGCTCTCCAGCAGCACCGGTTAACTTCTGCCTTTCTGAGCCAGCTAGGTCAACAAGATTTATTCTGCTTGTTTTTAAGCTGCTTATTCCATCTGCGTTGCTCTGTAATAGAATGCTTTATTTTAGCAACACTCCAGCATGAAATATTACTAAACCAGCAAAAAAGCATAAACTTCATCCAAGATTTGTAGTCTCTTCATCTTTATGAATGAAATAAACATCATAGAATCTATCTTAGCTGCTGTCAACTTTCAAGGTCCATAAAGGAAAAGAAAAAGAATCTAAAACAAAAAATTGGAACTGCAATAATCAGACTTGCAACATACAGTATACAATGTAAAGTTTTTTTTTAATATCTAAAAAGTAAAAACAAAGTGGACAAGAAGGAATAGAAACAGATAATACTGTAGGCAAAGCAGAATCTAAGAGTATCAGAAAAAAAGAATAATAATGTATGCACAAGTTGCAGAAAGCGGTACCTTGCATCGAGATTCAACAATACAGGTGAAAACACTATGTGAGCGTGAGCTCTCAGCATTTATGCTCGTTGCACCAATTCTTCTGTTGGACAAACCCTGCAAATTTAATTTTGCAGGTATAAACATAATGGTAGGAGTCAATAATGAAAACTTAGTTCTTCCAATATTAAAACAGCTCCAAAGTCAATGTATTGTGACAAGATAACCCTGCCATGCTTACCAATATGTTAGTACATATAAAGTAGTACAACCATGATTGAAGTTAAAATGGAAAGAAAAGGTGCACTACTTGCTGCACGTGTCAGCATGATGAGTATTTGTATGAACAAGATTAACAGAATACCAGTTTTACTACCAAGGAAACTGCAGAAGATCACCATAGCACATGTACTTGATAATAAAACAAATAATAGATTTACAAGCAAGTTGTTGAAACAATTTACTTAACAGCACATACAATATAGAATTGCAAGAACAACAAGAAAGGCATATTACACAGAAAACATGTCTTGCCAAAATTCAAAGCAATCATTCATCAATAGCTGAGCAACATCTTTCACTGGTAATGAATAACAGATTTACAAGAATGTTGTTGAAATGTTTTATTTCATGGCCACTCCCACATAGAGTTGCAACAAAACAAGAAAGACATTCCTAATATAAAAAACATAAATGTCTCTTCAATTTTAGAAAACAAACCTTCAACAAAAGCTGAGTAACATCTTTCATAGTAAAAACGTACTCCTCCCTTAAATTTTCAACATAAACACCAGATTTGACGTCTTCTCTTATCTGGTAAAAGATATCAGACAAATGATCTAAGATAACTATATACTCATAAAAGCAAATAAAATTTAGGACCCATCTTTCAAGTTTACCTGCAGATTTCCCTGGCTTGGATCCAGCAAATCTGTTATTTGTTCATTATAAATCTGTAAGAATAAACAAAAGAATCAGGTTTGTGCAAAATGCCTGACTAACGATGAAAATTTCATAAAAAGAAGCAACAACACCTGACCTCAAGAAAAGAACACCGACACTGATACTTGAGTTGTTTGTCGGCATGCCTAGTTTCCTCCTACAGAAGAACCGGAAGAGAGTTGAAATTGACAGTAATAAGTCCAAAATTTCAATCACTGAAAAGAATATATTGTACCTCATTTATCCGGGAAAATAGTCGCTGGAAGACGCGAGGAGTTAAACCTTGTTCATCACTGGAAACATCATCTTCCAACAAGGCATTGGCTGGGCCCCACATAGTGTAGGTCTTTCCACTCCCTGTCTGAATATGTTGAAGAAACAGATAGTTAACAACAGGAAGGGCTTTACAACCGTGGATTTACAGTACTTTGTGATTGGGCACTTTGTAAGGATTATTTTTGCGCATGATTGACTAGACACCTACGGCATGCAAAACAGCCCAAAAGAAGGAACTGAAAATAACCAGAAAGGAAAGTACCTGTCCATAGGCAAATACTGAACTATTAAATCCAGCCAAACAATTCTCAACAAGAGGGGCTCCTACTTGCTCAAATATATCCATCTGTAGCAAATAAGAAAGGGGAATTTTTAAGTATATGGTAATAAAGGTAAATCAATCAATAAACTACAAATATAACACACTAGCAAACTTGCCTGTGTAGCATCTGTATCAGCAACTGCGTCAAATGTAAAGCTGTGCCCATTTATTATCAACGAATCATTGGAATTTTTCTGAACTATCATCTCCCCCTCCTCCTCATCTTTGTTTAATGGCCGCATTCGCAGAACTACCTAATATCGTGTCAGAAGAAGAAGAAAAGCAGCAGCACGCAGGCAAGAATTAACAATAAATCTAATAATAGAACAGTTAATCTGAGATCAACAAAAGATATTAAAGGAGGAAACCCAAATGCACTTTAATCGTGGTGATAGAAGGATAAGTTGCTCATTTCCAAATAAACTATCAAAAAGAGGAAAAAGGAACAATTGCTCATCCTCAGCACTTTCTACAAATTGCGTCAGCCTGTTGGACGCTCATAGCAACATACACACAAGAAACCATTCTGAGCAATTGAGGCAAGGCTATTGAAAAGCAAGTAAACATAGAAGAACTCAATTAAATAGACAAGATAAGTAAATTGTCAGGAAAATCAAAATATATCAATCATGCATTGGCACTTGCAGGTTTGCCATACTTCCACCCTTTAGAGTAACAACCTACCACAGTAGCATTTGTCAATCCAACTTGAAGAAATAAAAGAACAGAAAGATAAAAGATGATGCTCAGAAATGGGAAAGACACTGGGAACGTAAATTAAGACAGACAATGAGCAAACTGACACTGAAAAAGGTGAAATGAATCTCCCTTTGATATACTTTCACCTTAGCTCGAGCAAAAAGCTCCAAATTCTTTTGAAATAAAAGAAACAGTGATTGATCCCTGCAAAAGTGTGCTTTACATTTTTCACTCGGTTGCGCAATCCAAATCTAAACCCTAATTGTTCAATTTCGATACGAATCTAAATACCATATGATTTTAGCCGAACAAATAAACCAACTTAAACATTCAAGAAGCACTTGAAATGATATTCCACAAAGCAGAAACTTAAATTCTTTCAAGAGAAACGTCTTGAAAGCATTAAAAAATTACCTTGACACCAGAATCCGAGACACCGTTGTCGACGGTCTCGGTGCTGAGCTTGCGTTTGAGAGGATTAGATAAGGGAGGACGAGGGGGCAACGGACTTTTCATCTTGGCCGCCGGGGAGGGCGAGGGTTTGGGATCGGACGGCAAGGAGTTAAGATCTGGCGGCGGAGCATTCTCCTTGGAAGGTTTATGCCTCCTGGACGGCGACGGCCTGGACTTGTGGGAGGCGGGGTTCGGCGACACCGACAGTGGCTCACTGTTTGTCGATGCTTCTCTCAAGATGGTGTTTCTTGGCAGCATAAAGTGCTTCATTGTTGTGGAACTTCTAGAGAGAGAAGATGACAGAGGGAGAGGATAGGGTTTGGACAAAGAAGCGAGAGAGGAACAAAATGTGAGAGAAACTAGCCGTTAGATAGAGAATAGGGGGGAAAGATTTTGAATTTTGGAAGAAAGAAGAAGAGCAGGAGTTGTAGATCACGTGTCAGTCCGTCTTTTGTTTTTTAACTTGGGGCAGAGAGAGAGAGTGATTTTTGAATCGGGTTTGGATCTGGAGCGTTGGCTTGGGGATCTGAGTATGTATGAGTACGACCTCATCACCACGTGGGTGGTCCAGATTTATTTGCTTGTTCTTCGTTGTTGGATTACTTGTCGGAAGTTGAACGTTGATATGTCGGTAACAGGTTGGAAGGCCCACAGTCGTTTTAATGACAGCTCAAATGAACCCTAATCAATATGCCTAATAAATAGAACCTTTCTCTCTAAAACTTTACATATTCTTTTCAAATTAGTAAAAGATTATGAAAATGTGTTCTTAAATTATAAAATTATATTATAAATAAAAAGTTAGGTCGTCGAATATTAAATAACCAATCACTTTCAAAATTTTAGATAATTCACCTTACCTCAATAAATTATGAACAACCTCTCTTATATCACTTTTTTATTTTTTTTCCTTTACTTTCTTTGCCTTTGTTATTTTGGGTGACTTCAAATATTACATTTTTTATTCATTTAACAAGGTAATATATTAGGGTATGTCTGATTTCATTTTGGTAAGTAAGAATGAATACGTGAAAATAGGTATGTAATTTATATTTACAGGCTGTTTGGAAGCAAGAATTGAATTCAATGTGGTTCGCTTATTTGGAATGTTGAAAATGACATGAATTGAATTCGTGGGTGGAATTCAAATCACGCAGCCTACATGTTTCTTCATTAATTCAATTCACACACCAACACACGTGAATTCAACTCCAAGTTTTTCAATGCTCTCATTCACTCAAAGTCTTCTGTTTTTTTCTCTCTGTCTGTTCTATCATTTTACCGCTTTATACATGTTTTCAAACCTGAAGAAATTTTGTTAAACTAATCTTCAGCATCCAAAACCCAAGGTAGCTGTCTTCATCTTCAACAGCCAAAGCACCAAGCAGTATAAATATAAACCTTTATGTTAATATAATTGGAAAAACAACAAACCTTTATTTTTGTGTTTAATATAATTGGATTGTTGTGTTATTAATTATTTATCAAATTTTCAATACCACTAAATAATTTTTAATTTTTAATTTTAGTTTTGTTTCTTCAAGTTTTCAAAAATTATGAAAATCATAAAAAAATAATTTTTATTTCTTGTTTCTTTTTTTCATAATCTGATTTGATATTATTTAAATATATTTAAATATATATTATTTAATTTT
>JANZXV010000001.1:16754217-16772669 GCA_027576455.1 Erythroxylum roigii | reverse complement strand
CATTTTCTAACAGTACACAAAATGAACAATTATTTTGAGTATTTATTTGTGTTTCCATGGTTTAGCTAGCTCTGATATTTATTGTGTATATCGGATATAACCACATTAAAAGCTAAACTCGTACTGACGAATAACTAACCTATAATGAATAGGGAGGGTATAGTACTATTTGAAATCTTCAATTTTTTCCTCTTTCGCTATCCCTATCCTATAGGTAAAACGTATTTCACCAATCGAGTCACAGGTATTTAACATATTTATAGCTAATGATTTTTCACAAAATGGTGACGAAATACTCTTATATATATATATATTTAAAATAATTAAAATTTGTTCAATTAAAATTTTTAATATTTATGAATTGATATTAATTTGTATAGTTTTTTATTATATAATATTTAACTTACATAAAATTTAAAAAATATTTTGATATAAATTAATAGAATGTATAATTTGAATAATGTAGATATCTAATATGCATGTATTTTAAAAATAATTAAATTAATATGAATTAATTTTAAAATTAGAGTTATTTCTCCCTGGACTATTGGACAAGGGTCCAGTTTTTGAATAGTGCACGTATATCTTCGGGCTCCCTATTTGAAGGCATTGAGAACTAGCCCATTATTCACAAAAATCAATATCATAATGGGCTCGAAAAAGTGTTGCTCGTCTTAAAAAGATCTCATAATCATCTGGAAAAGTAAAGCCACTCGTTAAAAGAAAAAAAAAAAGAAGAAAAATCAGGAGACGGCTGATAATAAGAAATGCTGTCAATCGAGAAAGTATATATAAATAACAAAGAAGAAAGGAAATAAAGAAGCCATCGGAGGGGCAGAGCAGAGAAAGAGCCACTCGATTAAATTATTGTTATTTATCTGCAAAATCCAAGTAACCGCCGATGGCTTCGAGTTCAACAGCCGCCGCCGGTGCCGGAGCCGTTTTGATGAGCTTTCCGACAATCCGTGCATCGTTGACTCAGAGAGAGAATTCTTGCTCGAGAAGCTCCTTTGCCTCCGCACAGCCTCGTCGGTTTCCAATTCTTTCTACGCCCTTCGCTCGACTCCAGTCGACTCCTCAATTTAAAAGGTATCATTTAGCATGTGATGGTGATGTATGTAGCTGCGATTATTCTATAAACTTGCTTTTCTTTGCATGTTCTTTAAATGAGCGTAAAATGCTTTAGTTTGGCGTTCAACAGGGAAGTCGATATCTACAAGTTAAACTAGAGCTGCTTGTGATAACTGCACTGTATGCATAGAAGTTTAAGCTGAAAGGAAATAATAATCCAAAAAGATTAGTTTAGCAACATGCAGTTTAATGTGGTTGCATAGACAGTTTAGTTATGAACCAAATTGATTGTTCATTATATGTTTGCTTTATTCTTGGGGATTTTTGTGAATTGAAGATGGCCTTATGAAGTCACTATGCATGGAGGCTGTACTGGAAAGAGGAAAAAGGCTTGGAAACAGCACAGTTCCTTTTCTGGTGAACGAGTGGATGAAGCATCTTTGCCACCACAATATAAATGCAATTTGTGCTCCCTGAATCTCCGTAGACATCCTTTTAGCACGAGAACATCCATACTGAGGGCTTTCTCTGACAAATCTGCTTTTCATTCTCATGGTCTTTCATTCAGTACCACTAGAGTAAGTTAAATTTTAGAACTTCCTTATATTGATGATCTGCATTGTGCATGATGTTAGTGAATATTGTTACCTCCATCAGATAATTCCATCGGCTATATGCATATTAAGAAAAATTCTCCTTTTCACCACCTCACTGTGTTTTTGTTCTTTTGAGGTTGAGCATATGATTAAGTCAGTTGATTCTTTCTATTTTTGTTCCTCCAGCAAGTGATGAGTGAACATTAGATTTATAATTTATTGG
The DNA here is from genome assembly GCA_027576455.1 of Erythroxylum roigii. Taxonomy (NCBI): domain Eukaryota; kingdom Viridiplantae; phylum Streptophyta; class Magnoliopsida; order Malpighiales; family Erythroxylaceae; genus Erythroxylum; species Erythroxylum roigii. The sequence continues at coordinate 16,770,779 of JANZXV010000001.1, read as the reverse complement.
TGATAGAAACATTCATTTGATTGTCCAGCATATTGACAGCCTATCTGGTCTATTTCTTGCTGTGTCAAGTCTATATAGATTGGTTTTTAATCCTAGTTTCATTTGCTATTTATATTCTGAATTCAACTAAGATACACTTGGGTGTCTTTACTTGCTCCTGTTTTTATCTAGACTACAAATATTATGATGGAAGTCACGATCATTTCCATTTAAGTGATTCTTTTTGTCTCGTGTTTAAATTTGTGAAAATCTTGGAAACTACGTTTAACATAGATGTTGGCCTTGAATTGTGGCATTTTAAAGGAAGGCCAATTTCAGTAACTTGGTTTGGGTGACACAAAACCTTTGTAACTTCGATTTTAGCCTATATGGCTTGTTTGACTAGCCATAATTTTGTGCTGCTGACCTGATTGTTGGAGTTTGGGAATTTTCCAGGCAAAGCATGTTCAAGTTCTGTGTGCTTCTTTGGGTCCAAATGAGCCACATGCAGCAAGTACAGCATGTCCAGATGGCATTCTTGAGAGACAAGATTCTGATGCATTATTTGAAATAGATAGATCAGCATTGGTTGAGTTTTTAAACTCTGAACTTCCTTCTCACCCGAAATTATGTCGAGGACAGTTACAGAATGGTCTTCGTTATCTTATTTTACCAAACAAAGTTCCTCCTAACAGGTTTGGTCTCTGCATCTTTGTATCATTTAAATCTTTAAAGTGTGGCTATGCTTGTGATCTATGCCATTTAAGGGTTATTTTTGATAAGTTATGACTACCTCGAAGAGATTCTCTTCTCAATAGTACTCCCTATGCCCAAAATCTGAATGGTTTTCTGAGCCACATGCTTGTCCACCACAGTTCCTACAAACACATATAAATTATGGTTGAAAAGATGTGATTGTGGCATCACTGTTTATTTCTTTGGGTCAAATTTTTTGAGTTTCTAGATAGCTCCAAGATGTCAATCATACCATATCTAAGACAGAAATCCCTAGGAGATATGGAGTTTCAACTTTGTCTTTTTCTTAACAGTGCTAGATGATGTTATTCAATGTTTGAGCTGTTACATAGTGTTTATCAGCAAATTGTTCTTTTGCTGTGGTAGGCTAAGATAATAGCCCAATGCCTCAAGCTCCATCATACGTGAATGGAGGTAACTGGTATGGTGCATATGCTGCTACCAAGTAACCTAACAATCTTAATGTGTGGCACCTTTACCTTTTTCATGTTGCAATATTTCAATAGCAGAAGTGAACCTACTTGAGTGAATTGTGAGGGGGATGATACAGTTTTATGATCAGGCTCTATGGTCACGTGTGTTCTTCATATGCTAAATTGCCAGGCAAATAATAATGCAATGTGCTCTCTCTCTCTCTCTGGCATATGTGTAATTAATGCTATTTAGGTTTGAAGCACATATGGAGGTACATGTTGGATCAATAGATGAGGAAGATGATGAGCAGGGTATTGCTCATATGATTGAACATGTTGCATTCCTTGGAAGTAAGAAACGTGAGAAACTTCTTGGGACAGGGGCTCGATCTAATGCTTACACTGATTTCCATCATACAGTATTTCACATCCATTCACCAACTCGTACAAAGGTTTGCATCCTTGTCCAAACTTGCTAACTGATTTTGGGTTCTCTTCTTTTCCCTCTCTTTTTTTTGTGCTTACCTTTTAAATCTAAGTTCAAGTTGGGGATTTTTGTTGTACTTGCATACATCATGTAAATTTGCTTTATATTGTTCTGTATGGATTGTAATACCTTCTATCTTCGTACTAACTACTGTTGTTTTAGAAAGAAACTAAACAGTTTAATGTCCATGACAACTAGTTCCTATTTGCCATGTTGGAAAGTTGAAGAAATGGCCCATGAAAGGATTCTATTCGCATTATGTTGAATGCAAGTAGTATAAATATGGTATAAAACTTGGCTTTGTTTCAAGAGTAGGTGATATAGATGATTTATCTTGTAGAGGGGATATATACTGGTAGATATTTGTGTGTGTGTACTTGCACTTCAAAATTTGAGCCAAACTTACTGCTCTTTGGAATTATTCATACACTTATTTCAGAGAAATACACCATTTCTTTTCAAATAAAATTTCACTGCATTTTGTTGTTTGTTATCAAGCAAGGTGAAATATTGGAAAATTTTTAAACTTTATTTTGAAGAACAAGGTAGAGATTCAATATTTATATATCATTTTTGCTACACTGGTGGCGTTGTATCACAGCACTTTCCTCCATGGTGGTCCGATTACCCAAAAAATGCTGGAACTATTATGAAAATTGATCTTGATGTCAATTTATCTTGCTTTCTTTAATCTTAACCTATAGATTTCTGTTTGTTTACAACTCCTTAAATATTTTCCAGGATAGTGATGCAGATCTACTTCCTTCTGTGTTGGATGCCTTGAATGAGGTATGCATAAATGGATTTTAGATATACATTCAAGTTAAATTTTCTCAGTAAGGACTTCGATTGTCAGCATCTTGGTAATTTATCCTTGTGATGTGAACTTAGCTTATGTTTTGCCGACATTCTTTTCATGTGCACAGATAGCTTTCCACCCACAATTCCTTGCTTCTCGAGTTGAAAAAGAAAGGCGTGCAATACTTTCAGAATTACAGATGATGAATACAATAGAATACCGTGTTGATTGCCAGGTAGGAAGTAGTGTTGTTCTTGTTTTAGCTCTTGATATTTCAAAATTTGTGGTTTTTATCATCATTTTCAATGTGTCTCTCTTGAATGTAGTTGTTACAACATCTTCATTCGGAAAACAAGTTGAGTCAAAGGTTCCCAATTGGATTAGAGGATCAAATTAAGAAGTGGGATGCTGATAAAATTAGGAAATTCCATGAACGGTGGTACTTCCCAGCAAATGCAACCCTGTACATAGTTGGTGACATTGATAACATTGCAAAGACAATCCATCAGATTGAAGTATGCAATGAACTAACTTTTCAACTGCCTTGTTTTGCTTTAGTAATTCTTCTATTTTCCCTTAAAACAATTATGACAAATGCAGACTATCTTTGGACAACCTGTTCTTGAAAATGAGACAGCTGCCACACCTACTTCAAGTGCATTCGGTGCAATGGCAAATTTTTTAGTTCCCAAGCTCTCAGTTGGGTTGGCTGGAGGTTCATCTCTCGAGGCACCTTCTAGTGCTGCAGATCAATCAAAAATCTTAACAAAGGAAAGACATACCGTCCGCCCTCCTGTAAAGCATAATTGGTCTTTTACTGGAAGCAATGCAGATGTGAAACCACCTCAGATATTTCAGCATGAGTTGCTTCAAAATTTTTCGGTTAATATATTCTGCAAGGTATGAAGCTTGGTGTTTAAATGTCTTTTTGTATTGGCAGAGTGCTTGTGCTGGAGGATGTCATACAGTGCCCTGGATGCATGTTTTGTAATTAAGTTGTTTGTCTGGAGTCTTGGTTAGTGAATACAGCTTGAGGCGTATTCATTGCTAGTAAAAGGAATTTACTTCCTTTAATCCTTTCTCGCTGTTGATTGCAAATAAAGAATTCCAGTCTTGAGTAGTTAAGATTTTAGGTGTGGGTCCATTCAAGTGAATTGGAACCACACTTTTCATATGGAATTGATGATTCATTCTTTCTCTGTTTCCGTTGCTTTTTGTGTAACTGTGGGAATCATTACATGCTGTTCGTGTTTTTATTGCAGATTCCAGTTAACAAAGTTAGAACTTATAGTGATTTGCGTAATGTTTTGATGAAAAGAATATTTCTATCTGCATTGCATTTCCGGATTAACACAAGATACAAGGTATGCTATTATGTTTCTTCCAGATTTAGCATTTCTTTCCACTGTTTCTTTGATTGTCTTTTTAACTTAAGACTACTATAATGTCAACTGGCTGCTCAAAATTTTCTGCAATGCTTGTCTTCTGAATGGCTGAATCATAACTAGATTCGTCAGAAGATATTAATGATGAAAGATGAGGCCATTTAGTAGCAAATGCTCGACTTCCAAACTATTCATATTACTTATAGTGTCTTACTGTCTTGTATGTTGTCTTGGGGTTAAAGATGAAAATGAACGTAAGGTAAAGATGTAACTTGAATTATATGGAACATACTCTGCACTGTATCAATTACATTGCTGTCTGTGCATAATTCTGCTCACTTGATCTTACGTTCCTGGTGGGTCGTTGATTGTGCTAACTTGATTTGAATTTCAGACTTCAAATCCACCTTTTACGTCTGTTGAATTGGACCATAGTGATTCTGGAAGGGAAGGATGCACTGTGACAACTCTTACAATAACTGCTGAGCCAAAAAATTGGCATAATGCAATTAAAGTAGCTGTTCAAGAGGTAAGCATGTTTGGTTTGTTATTCTTAGTGAAATTATCTAATTAAATTTGTTAATAGAGCTTTTTTTAAGTTTGGTTGATTCCTATGAATTTGTTGCTTCCACATAAGACAAGATTCTATTGCACTATCTTTCTTTCCTTTCTATAATTGATAGTTATTTTCTTTTTTTTTCCTTTCTTGATGACACTGAAAATGAGATATAAAGTAAAGCGAATACAGAAATTGATTTAGTTTAAGGTTTAGGAATGGATGATCCTTGCATCACCTCTCATGCGGAAAACTTTGTTGATATAGTGATATTATGTTCTTCATCTCCTTCCCAAGTATCTGCTTTTCCTGTTTGCCAGTGGCTTATAAACATTATTGGGTGCAGGTTCGAAGGCTTAAAGAATTTGGTGTGACAAAGGGTGAATTAACTCGATACATGGATGCACTTCTGAAAGATAGTGAACACCTAGCAGCTATGATTGACAATGTGTCATCTGTTGATAACTTGGAATTTATTATGGAGAGTGATGCTTTGGGCCATACTGTGATGGATCAGAGACAAGGCCATGAGTGTTTACTCGGTGTTGCTGGGACTGTCACCCTTGAAGAAGTAATTTTCACTAATTTTGATTCTACCTACAATCTACCCTTCTGCTTCCTTTTCTGGTTTCTTGATATTTGGTCAACGAACAGGGATTAGCTTTTTAAGATATCAATTTCATCTACTAGGAAGGCACACTTGTGGATTTGCATCTTACGCTTTTGTAGATTTGATTTGGTTGATGATGTTTTGGAATACAGGGCTTGTACCTAAATGCTTCCTAAAGTGTAGGGTTAAGACTTGGACATGAAAGTTGTGTTATATTGTACACTATTAAGTGAATTTAGTTGTGATTATGTTATTCTTAATGTAGGATATTTTTTGAATAGTAGTCTTACTGTTGTATTTGGAAACAGCCTCTCTACTAGTTAGGAGTAAGGGTGAGTACTATTGGACCTCTTCAAACCCTGCCTGTCAGCTGAATTTCTACTGGGTTGTTATTATTGTTGTAGTCTTACTGTTGTTCATTTGGAGGTTTTCTGGGTGTTGGTTTGATTGCACTGTTTACTTTTGATTCATTTTTTGTGTTGTGAAGCAATAATTCTTTTGCTTTCTGTTGATTATGAAGGTTAATTCTATTGGTGCTGAGATATTGGAATTCATCTCCGATTATGGAAAACCAACTGCTCCTCTTCCTGCTGCAATTGTTGCATGTGTTCCAAAGAAAGTCCATATTGATGGATTAGGTGAAACTGAATTCAAGATATCTTCTAGCGAGATTACTGATGCTATACGATCAGGATTGAAGGAACCCATAGAGGCAGAGCCGGAGGTGGATTTTGGACCTAGAATATTTCTATCCAAAATTTGAGCCTCTGAACTTACTTTGTGAAAACACAGAAAGGTTGTTTATCATTTTCTTTGCTTTATGTGCAGCTTGAAGTGCCACAAGAGCTAGTATCTTCTTCACAGCTAGAGGAGTTAAGGTTACAACGCAGGCCCAACTTTGTCCCTTTAAATCCAGGAATAAATGTCACCAAATTGCATGATGAGGAAACTGGAATCACTCAGCGTCGACTTTCTAATGGAATCTCTGTAAACTACAGGGTATGCTTATTGAAGGTTATTTTCAGTAGGTTAATGTGGCTAACTGTGATGATGTATGTTCATGCTATTCTTATGAAATTCAGATTTGGAAATGAAATTTTAACTTCATTTTTTTTATTTGTGTGACTTCAGTTTGCTAATATTGCATTTAAAGACAACTGATTAATCAAGTCTAGTTGCTAACTGCCTGAGAGAAATTATTTGTCACCTCATGATCTATGGTGGCTAATAGCGTTGATTAAATCTTTACGTACATTTTGTTTGTTTATATCCATGCTTGTACAGATATCAAAAAGTGAGTCTAGAACTGGTGTAATGCGGCTTATAGTTGGTGGAGGACGAGCAGCTGAAAATTCTAAAGAAAAAGGAGCTGTCATTGTGGGTGTTAGAACTCTCAGCGAGGGAGGTCGTGTTGGCAACTTCTCAAGGGAGCAGGTGAGTGAAGCTATATGCATTTGTCATTCACTGCCTGACATTTTTATAACATGTTTCTATAGATAAAGACTTGTGTTCTAAAAATTCCTTTCCTTTTCAAGAGGTGTTGTCATGTTTCAGTTGATAGTTGAAGTATTCATTTTAAAAGAATTAATAATGCAAGTTGTCAATAGTTGATTCAAACCAAGAGACTGATAGAAACATATATGTAGTGATGTTAAAAACATGAGTTATAATTGGACCAACAATTAAGGATTGGGTCTTCCCAAACTCCACAATTGATTGATCGGATGATTGGACCTCATCTCTTTGCTTAGCATTGCAGCGACTCTATAATACTGTGCACTAAACTTACATCCAATCTTACCATATATGTCATACTCATTAAACATCAGATTACAGTCTCATTCCACATTAGTTGCAAATAGGAGATCATACATATTGTATGCATTTTGCCTTTGAACTTTGAAACTCTTTGTTGGACTGCCTTACTTCTTTTAATTGGTTTGTTTTGATTTTTGTATCTCTCTGCTTTTTCAGGTAGAACTTTTCTGTGTAAATCATTTAATCAATTGCTCTCTGGAGTCAACAGAGGAATTCATCTGTATGGAATTCCGCTTTACTCTGCGGGACAATGGAATGCGAGCTGCATTTGAGTTACTTCATATGGTGCTGGAGGTAAGGCCCTCTAAAAACAATGTTTGGCCTCTCATCGCATTGGTCTAGCTTTGCTTGGTTTTATTTCAAAAATGTTTTGTTCGTAATTTGGGATGCTGTTGCTTATCAATTTTTGTTGTTTTGCACAATTCCAGCATAGTGTCTGGCTGGAAGATGCATTGGATAGAGCAAAGCAACTATATCTGTCATATTACCGCTCCATTCCTAAGAGTTTGGAAAGGGCAACTGCACACAAACTCATGACAGCAATGTTGAATGGGGATGAGCGATTTGTTGAACCATCACAACAATCATTACAAAATTTGACTTTGAAATCTGTGAAAGATGCAGTGATGAGTCAGTTCATAGGTGGTAACATGGAGGTGCGTATTTCTGCTTGTAAACCTTGAATGCTATATTTAGGTATTAGATTCTCGTCCGCTAAAAACCTGTTTTATGTATTTTCCTTTAGGTAAGCATTGTTGGTGACTTTTCTGAAGAAGAGATAGAGTCTTGTATTATTGATTTTCTGGGCACTGTTAGAGCAACAAATGATGCTGAAAGAATACAAGAATCCAGTCCAATCTTGTTTCGAATATCTCCCTCTGAATTGATGTCCCAGCAAGTGAGTTAACTCTTTTTACTTATTGCATTTATCACATTTTGAATTTTGTAATGCATTGGAATGACCATCTCCCTCTGAATTGGTGTCCCAGCAAGTGAATCTAACTCTTTTCTTTTTACTCAGTAAGTTGCATTTATCACATTTTGAATTTTGTAAAGCATCATAATGAGTTCTATCTTCATTAGCTTGGTCTGATTGGAGCATTGAAGAAATTAACCAATCTCAGCAATTGTTGGCACTACTTGCCCACTCACTACCCTATCAATATGGATAAGCATCTAACCTTATGGCTGTTGTATCACATAAGACAATGCATGTCATTATAAAGCTCTGCCAATTACTTTTTAAAATGTTAAATTGCTTGTTCCTTTCCAAAGGAAGCAATGTTGGAGCAAAATTCAATTTGATGGAGTGCATGGATTCCAATATATTTAGGGACATTGATAAAAGTGGGTTAAATTTGTATGGAATTTTCATTTTCTAAAATGACCACCAGTGCTTCTTTTAAATTGGGTGCGGGGGAAGTCAGTTCTGTGTTGTGCCTTTGGAAACCAAGGAGTAGTGCTTAAGTTAGGCTCATTGATTTGTTGGTGAATCCAAATGAAGGAAGAATTAAACTTTCTGGGGACAGGGAGAGGAGAGGGTGAGGGTGAGTCTTGTATTTTTATATGGGAAATGGTAAGGGTAATAAGGTGCTCAATTTTGTGGTTCCAAAAATGATCATGTTGATTATATTTACTAAGCGTACTTAAATAATGAGCATCTGATGAAAGTTGAGCATTATTTCATCAATCTTGAAAATTCACAAAAATCTTTTATTTTTTTGTTATCATAATTAATGTTTTTACTACATTATTTCTGGTAACATGCCTCTAAAACTGTTTTGGCCTTTAAGCAGGTATTCCTGAAGGATACAGATGAAAGAGCATGTGCATATATTGCAGGTCCTGCACCAAACCGATGGGGTTACACAGTTGAAGGAAAAGATCTGTTTGAGTTGATTGATGACATTTCATTATCATCTGGTATGATTATTAGCCAACGTTTTGCTTTCTGTTCCTTCTTTTCTAGGTTAGGAATGAGAGATTATATTGGCATTAACGACCAAGAGAAAAACACTGGGGAAATGACAGCAATTTGACAGGATTTAGTTACTTGACAGAATTGAGTTGCAGTTGTTGGATAAATTCATTTGGAAACTGCTAGTTGAGAAATAAACTTAGAAAGTTGATTTATATTAGAATGATAGATGAAGATTCTGAATGAATTAATCTTCTTATCTTAAATCAAAATTGGTACATGATATATACACACTCTTCTACATAACTAAATAAGGAAACTATCACCTATAAAATAGTAACACAACAAAGACTGATTTCCTAATATCTACAAAATAGGAAACTAACTCCTAACTTTGAGGACTAAATATTCGACAATAGATAAGTTTTGGCATTGCATTTTGAGGTATTTAATTTAATTAATCTCAATGCAAGATTTATCCTATGTTTCGTTGACATATGTTCTTGTCCATGTGCTAATTTGCTGCCAAATTAGGGTATTAAATTGGGGCACCATATGGTTACCTTTTGTTTTGTAATCCTTTTGTTTTTAGATGATAATTCATCCTCATAAATATGGGAAGTCGGGTGCAGTCTTGTTTCATGAGGCTGTAAAATATGAGATTATTTACTTCACTGCTCAATGACATACATAACAGTATTTCATTTTACCCCTTCTATGTGCCTTGGAATTCATCTGAGTTGGAAATTTAAAATTCTCTGTTGAAGATGACTGCTGGTATATATTGCAGATGGTTAGGAGTCCGGTTTGTTTCATATTTTCTTACTGGAGTGTCACTGATGTATCACCTAGCTGTTTGTGACTTTCCAGATGGGCAGAAATTGGAGGGACAACTGATAGATGGTAAGGATATGAGAGGAAAACTTCGCACTCATCCACTGTTCTTTGGCATTTCAATGGGACTACTGGCTGAGATCATAAATTCCAGGTAACTTGGCTAACTTTGTCATCTTTATCATAGTGTCTTATGTTTAGAACTCTGTTACTGAGGGACATAATTTAACTAAGGGAGTTGGGCTTCTTTAAAGACTGAGAAAACAACAATGAGTAGATGATATTACCTTCTGGGGTGCTTTGAACACTTCATTGTATTCTTATTTATGTTTAAATATCTGATACAAATATAGGCTTTTCAGAATATCTGAATTGGGCCAGCACTATCTCTGTTCCCCAAGCTTTTTACACAGTTGGCAGTATAAAAATAACTGGATATCATGGCTTTGTGACCTTTATTATGACACTCTCATAACATCTGCTGGATCCTTTTAGTTTAGGGAACATTAGAAAGTACTCTGATATTGAGAAATTCTGATGGCTTTTATTTGAATCGGATTATGTCTGTAGATAGAAAATCTTTGGAGATTCTTTTAATTTAGCTTATTGTCTACAGGCTTTTCACCACAGTAAGGGATTCTCTAGGGTTGACTTATGATGTATCATTTGAGTTAAGCCTCTTTGATAGGCTTAACCTTGGGTGGTATGTTATATCTGTAACATCAACTCCAAGCAAGGTAGGGGTTCATATGTCTCTGTTTTCATTTGAATTCTTTTTCCATTTTCAAAGTTTCTAAGCTTCAAGCCCAACAAACATGCAGGTTCATAAAGCAGTTGATGCATGCAAGAGCGTACTTCGAGGTTTGCATAGCAACAAGATTGCCCAGAGGGAGTTGGATAGGGTTAGTTTGTACTGCCACATTATTCTTTACGCACCTAGAAGTTATGCAGCATACTTAACATGTAAATTCTATCAAGGAAAACTTATCCACATTTTCTCTTGAGTCACTATTTGTGATGCCAGGTGGCAGGAGAATTAACCTGTCACATGGGACCTTGTTTTACTTTCTTTTTTCGTTCTTGTTTGATGTTATCAGGCATATTCTTTATGATTCTTCACAGAATCAGTATTTCCCGTTGTTTTGACTCGATATCAATCATTACCTTTCTCTTTATTCCAGGCTAAAAGGACCCTTCTCATGAGGCATGAAGCTGAGCTCAAGTCAAATGCGTATTGGCTTGGGTTGCTAGCTCATTTGCAAGCTTCTTCAGTTCCAAGAAAGGTAATGAATGCCATTGGAAGTTATGGGCTGAAACAATGAGTTCAGATTCCCTCTATTCTTTCTCAGGGGCTATGTATATCTAACCTTTTCTTTTCTGGTCTTGGTTTCAGGATATTTCGTGCATTAAAGACCTTAATTCACTTTATGAAGCTGCCACTATTGAGGATGTATACGTTGCATATGAGCAGTTGAGAGTAGATGAAGATTCTTTATATTCATGCATTGGGGTGGCTGGAACCCAGGCTGGTGAAGAGACCACTTGTAAGGCCCTGAGTCGAACTCATCCTCGAAATCTATTATCCAGAGTTCCTTATTTCTATACTTTTTGCTTAGTCAAAATCAGGGAAAGTATGATGGAATATAAAAGAGATCTAGTTGCTGAAATGATGTCTGAAACTATTTTGAAGTTGTGAACCCTTTAACAGGCTGCTGAACATGTCAATTTACCCAAACTTAAATATCTGTTCCATTTTGTCATGGAAGACTACCTTCCATCTTCGTATGTGTATTTTAGTATTTTTGGTTGTTTACTTCAGGTTGTCGTGATTATAAACTTTATGATATTCTAAATGGTCACCACATTAATTAGATTTTGGTGGTTATTGTGGTTAAAGTTTCAATTTAGTAACGTTTCTTTTTACATGCTCAATTCACCATGCAGCTTCACTAGAAGAGGAAGCTGATGATGGTTTTCAAGGAGTTCTACCTGTGGGACGTGGTCTATCTACCATGACTAGGCCAACAACTTGACCTTAACGTTGCCCGCTCAGAGATGTTTTTAACATTAGAAAAAAGGTGTGTATATTATTGTAATATAGAATTTAAGCTGATTGTCTTTGGTCTATGCGTTTGAAGAAGCATCAATTTCAGTGCAGAAACTCTAGATAGTCTTTTAGGGAAAAATGATATTGTTGTTCTGGTTGAAATTCAGAGCAAGAGTTATTCGTAAGTTAAATATTTGTGTAGTTGACCAAGTTCAAGCAGTTGTGCTGTTCACTAAACTTTAAGCCCTTTGAAATTATGTTAATTTTGGTGATATAATTGCAAAGATTCATCAAAATTACTGCATTAGTTGCTAAGAAAAAAATATGCTTTGCATAGGACTAATCAACGAGGAAAAGATTTATCAACTATTGCTAATTAATAGCTGGCCTACTAGATTGAAAGAAGGGGAAAAACTTTACAGCAGAAACTTGTTGCTCGATGATACAATTTTTAAGATAACTGATTGGAAAGGTTATGGGGTGACTAGCCTTTGTTCATCGTTTTCACCTTCTGTTTCCTATTTGTTCTTACTGAAAACTGTATCCATTTATGTAGGATGATGGTGGGAACTCCGTCTGCTGAAGTGTGAGAATCCCATGGATGAGCGAGAAAAGAATTGATCGAGTGCTCCATGAGCGTCATTATTTGCTGCCTGAAAGTGGTCAATGCCATGGTTTGATTTATACGTCTTCCTCTGCTCCTTGTAACTTAAATTGAACGTCCACATTTTTTTGGTTGCATATACGAACAAGTTATTTGTCAACACAAACTACATTTTAAAGTTAGGGAATTTGAAAATCTAGCACATAGAGCAATGTACAGATGTTATGTCAAATTTGCTCGTTTAAAACCACAGGTCCCAAAGGTCTCAATTATTTCTTGTTATAGATTAGCAACATTTTGGGTAGCCATGAACCAAGTGCTGTAGTCCCTCCCCATGATTATTACATAATGAGTTCAGTTCACATACGCATTCTTCAGCTATTAAAATTTTACTGCATGTTTACCCACGGTGAATACGGTAAGTTGAAAAATGGCTTGTACTAGTGGTTCTGTTACATATAAGCCTGCAGAGGCAGAGCAGAGGTCAGATATAGTATTAGCAAAGTAGATTGAATAAGCCGCTTGCGCATTCTAACTTGCGATTCCTCTCTTAATCATCAGACAGATTTTTCTAAATGAGCGAGGCGGATAGTGGAGATTACTAATATAACCTACATGTACCTAGATGTGGAATATAAAGACTAGTAAATTGCATTAATAATCTTATTTTATGTTTACATCTCATCGATTCTAAGGTGCAATTGGACTATATAACGTGAAAAGGGACGAACGAATGTCCATTGTTTCCATCACTCTTGGCCATTTCGTCCCTCCATCTGTTTTTCCTGTAATCTAAACTTTATGGCCGTACATGGAATTCCTAAGGGAATATAACAAGAGCTGTGCTTTTTGGCGAGAGTTTCTTAGTGGGGTTAGAGCCAGAAACACGATTCAAACTCTGGAATTTGACTTCTCCTTTAGGGTCGAAGCAGAAGGCTTTTCTGAAGGTATCTGGATGTTTTGGAAACAAGACATCGAAGTCTCGGTGGTTTTCGCGCATCATCAATTCCTTCATACAAAAGTGCAGTATGGAGGTGGTTCTTTTGACTTCACGGCCATTTATGCTAGTTCCCAATTCACCTCTCAAAAGGTTTTATGACCAATTTTACGATGGCTTGGGCGTTCTATTCTCGGATCATGGCTAGTGGGTGGGGACTTTAATGCTAAATTAGAAGCGTAGGACAAAAGGGGTGGAGCCCTGTCAGCGAGAGTTGTCAATCATCTTTTAAGAACTGAGTTCATGAGTATGGACTCCACGACTTGGGCTTCGTCGAATCACAATTTACTTGGAGGAGAGGTCTCATTCAAGCGCGGTTAGATAGAGTGTTTGGCTCAACTTCCTAAATTGAGAAATTCCCCCGCACGGTTAATCAACACCTTCCTTTTATTGAGTCCGACCATCGACCCCTTTTGATCCATCTCACTAGCCCCTCTTTAGGAGGGTTGCCTTCACCTGCTTTTCGGTTTCAAAACGCGTGGCTATCCCATGTAGGTTTTGCCGAAGTGGTTGATACCCATTGGCAACCTGTTGAGGAGACGTTCCAGAAATCCCCAACCACTTTCTCTACTCAACTTCTATGCTGGAACAGAGAGGTTTTTGGTAACATTTTCCATCATAAAAAGCGTCTACTCGCCTGTTTGGAGGGCATCCAGCGTTCTATGCAAATTGACGCCTCATATTCGTTATTAGATTTAGAGGACCAACTGAGCAACGAGCTCCTGCAGGTACTGAGTGAAGAGGAGCTTTTTTGGCACTAACGTGCCAAATGTGATTGGATATCTAAGGGTGATCGGAATACCAGATTTTATCATACCCTAACTCTGTCAAAAAGGAAGAAACTAAAAATAGATCGCCTCAACGACGAAGTGGGATCTTTAATTTCTAATCAGGAGCAACTAAGGAATCTAGCAAGGAATTTTTACGCCCAACTGTACGCCTCTGAAGTTGCGTCTTGTCATCAGAGTCTACTGACAGGAGCCTTCCCTCCCCTTCGGGAGGATAGGTACCTCGAGCTGGTAGCCCCCATCCATGAAGTGGAAATTTGGAGCGCCGTCTTTTCCATGAACCCCAATAAAGCCCCGGGAGTGGATGGGTTCAATGTGCTTTTCTACCAAACTTAGTGGGACAAAGTCGGGCCTTCAATGGTGGAGTTTATTCAAGCAATCTTCTAACTTGAAAGGTGGGAAGAAGACCTAAATCACACGGTCTTGGTTTTGATCCCAAAAACTCCTGCTCCTACCCATATTACACAGTTTCGACCCATTAGCCTCTGTAAGATGCTCTATACGCTCATCGCTAAAATCATTGTGATTCGGTTGAAGAGCCACCTTGATTACCTAGTGGCAGAAAACCAATGCAATTTTATTCTTGGCTGTCATATTACGGATAACATTATCATAGCCTAGGAGGCCATACACACGATGAGGAAAAAGCAGGGCCAGAAAGGATACTTTGCCTTCAAAGTCAACCTCGAAAAAGCTTATGACCGCCTTCGTTGGGATTTCATTCAAGACACTCTAGCTGATATTAGGTTCTCGAGTAATCTCATTACAGTCATCATGCAGTGTGTAACGACAGTCACCATGCAGGTCAACTGGCAAGGTATTTTATCTGAATCCTTTCACCCTTCTAGAGGTATTCATCAAGGTGACCCTTTATCGCCTTATATTTTTATTATTTGTATGGAAAGATTAGGGCATCTTATCAAGAGTGCAGTAGGCCAAGGCCAATGGAATCCGCTCAAGCTTAGTAACAAGGGACCCCCGGTTTTGCATTTATTCTTTACGGACGACTTAGTCCTGTTTGCTGAAGCCACTGTTTCTCAAACACAAGTACTCGATTGGACCCTCGACATCTTCTGCGCAGCTTTGGGTCAGCGCATCAATAAAGCTAAAACTAAGATACTCTTCTCCAAGAATGTACCTAGAGACACAGCGCGACGGATCAGCCAAGCGTTAAATGTCCCCAGTACGACCAATCTTGGCAAATATCTGGGGGTTCCTTTGATTCATAAGCGAACTACCCGCCAGACGTATCGGTATATCCTTGATCAAGCTCAGAAGAAACTGGCGGGATGGAAATCTAGAGTGTTATCTTTAGCAAGTAGGATTATCCTAACCCAATCTGTAATCTCTTCCCTTCCCATCTTTACTATGCAAACGGTCTGGCTGCCCAGACAACTCTGCAACGATTTGGAAAAATTAATGAGGAATTTCATCTGGGGGTCACAAGACGGACGGAAGAAAGTTCATCTTGTCAATTGGGCTGCAGTGTGCAAACCCAAGAAAGCCGGGGGACTGGGAATCAAGAGGATTAGATCTTCCAATGATGCGTCCCTGACAAAACTAGGATGAGACCTACTCACAAAACCAAATGCGTTGTGGGTCTAGATCCTTCGAGCCAAGTATCGACTAGATGTTACTCATCTTCCTCCGACGTTAGCTAGAACGGGAGCTTCGTCAATTTGGAGGGGGATAGCTGCGACTTGGCAATTTGTGTGTCAAAGGGCAAATTGGAAGCTAGGGACAGATGGCGTATCCTCTTCTGGCATGACAATTGGGTCGAGGACCTGGGCCCACTGCACTTAGTAACCATAACCCATGTGCCGGATAGCGAGCTTAATGCCTCAGTGGAGGACTACATGAGTGTTGTTGGAGATTGGCACTGGAATCGTTTCCAACAATATCTTCCCTCCACTGTTTGCATGATGATTGCATCAATGCGCTTAGATGGAAATGACCAAGAGAACGATCAATTGGTTTGGGGCCCCACTTATCCCAGGAAGTTCACAGTGGCCTCCGCCTATGACATCATCGAACAAACCAACACAAATGAGATTAGCAGGCTTTGGGAGGCCATCTGGAAATGGGCAGGACCTCAGCGAATTCGGTCTTTCCTTTGGCTGTTGGCTAAGAGGAAATTATTAAAGAACCACCAGTGGGTGATGCGTCACTTAACTATGGACAGCAGTTGCCACTTTTGTGGTCAGGAAGAGTCAATTCTCCACACCCTACGGGATTGCCCTAGAGTGACCTCTCTTTGGCATAAATTCCCTTATGAATTTATGGACAGGGATTTTTTCTACCTTGACAAAGAGATGTAGGTTTTTAAAAACCTCTGACAGTACCTCAAGTTTAATCAGATTGAGTGGGCCCTCATTTTCAGAGTCGCTTGCTGGTTTCTTTGGAAATGGCAGAACGAGAGTATATTTGACACCGACTTTGTTTGGCCCCTAGAAGGAGCTAGACTTGTCATGGATTATGGCGCTTGGATCCTCAGGGCCCATTCGATGGAAAGCTGAGTATTTCAGGCGCAGAGCCTGCCATTGGATACCTTTGTGGGCTGGACTAAACCAC
>JANZXV010000001.1:16690690-16716347 GCA_027576455.1 Erythroxylum roigii | reverse complement strand
CTTAAACTTTAATTTAAATTTCTAATCAAAACAAATTCCGAAATTTCAAACCATAAATCAAACACAAGCAATTATGATACAATTAATCAATATACAATTTAAACAAAAAGGGACAAGGTCTAACAAGTAGTAACAATGAGAATGTGGGCACTTGTGAGAACGGAGTTAAAGGTGATAATGAAATTAAAGGTGAAGATAATAATGAAGTTGAAGGGGTACATAATACATTTGATGTTTCAATTCAAGATGCCCAGTAACCAATGGTGATTAACTTTAGTGAGTATGGAAATTTCATTGACAGTGATGAGTACCCTAATGGAGAGGAGAGCCTAGGGAGCCAATTAAAAGACCTGACAAGTGTTAGAAATGAACCAATTAAAAGATAAGTTATCTTGGACACTGAGTATAGAGTTTGGCAATGTTAAATAGTTCAAATATGTTGTTGATATTATTCAATAATGACAAGGATTAATATCAGGTGGAAAAAATTGAATTTAAGCATATTAGAGTTAGATGCGTTGAAGGATGCAAGTGGGAAAATGTATGCAGCCTATGATGATAAGGAAAAATGTTTCGAAATCAAGTCATATAGGTCCAAGCATACATATTTCATAACAAACAAGTATAAAATGGTTTTAATAAAGTTTTTGGCTAAACACTTCTAGGACACAATTCTAAACTAGCCTAGCATTACCACTGTAGAGATGATTGAAGAATGTAAGAAAAAGTTTAAAATAGTTGTGAATATTCCAAACTGCAAGTTTATATCTAAGAGTTGAAACATAGCAATCTCGGATCAACAATCAAACTATAATTTTCAAGGAATCAAGAAACTTTGTTGTTGTAGTTTAAGAGGATGTATATTTGTTTTATGGCTACAAAAGAAAGATGGAGGCATTTGAGGTTCATACTTGGAATGGATGATTGTTTCTTAAAGACTAACTTTCAAAAGAAACTAAATAGTGCAGTTGGAAGGGATGAAGATGGAGGTGTATATATGAAGATGGAGGTATGTGTCCTGTAGCATGGGCAGTTATTGAAGTTAAAAATATTGATTCATAGAGTTGGTTCATGTCATTCCTATTAGTTGATTTGGAGTTGGAATATGAAATGGAGTCATAATAGTTTCTAACCTACAAAAGATACATATTTGTAGACATATGTTTTTTATTTGTGTTATTTGTTATATCATATGTTAATATATTTCATTATTTGACAGTTATTTTATGATTTATGCATCAGGGATTACTAAAAGTTATTAAGGCGATGCTTCTAAATGCATATCATAGAATTTATGTTAAATATACTTATCATAATTAACATGGACAATGGAGTGGTAAAGACTTGAGAGACAATTCTAGACACATGCATCGTCTACGTACATTAAAGACTTAATGAAAAATAAAGTAATTAGACAAAATTAGAATTATGAGTGTTTCTTTTTTGCTTGAATATCCACAAGAGAGTTAAGCTAAGTTATACTAATCATTTAAATCAAAATGTCCAATTATTGATAATAACATGAGTGAGAGATAAACCAATGATTAGTATCCTAGAAACCATAAGGATAGTGGTGTTGAGGAGGCATGCTGAAAGTAAGGTATATGTATATGCATGAAATTAGATTTTGCACTTGTAGTTGTGAAGAAGCTTGAAAAAAAAAGAGACAATGTAATATAGGATTGTATGAAACAGTGATTAAGTATATGAGGTTAGTAAAGGGGATAGAAAGCATCTTATAGGACTAAAAAGGTACATTTGTTTTAGATGTAGAGTGTAGGACTTATATGGTTACCAATGCAACTATGCATGAATGATTGCTAAAAAAAGTACTTCTTTAAAAGTGTATGAAAGTGTATGATCAAGTATTGTGGCCTATTATGGGAGTGATCTTTTTCCATTAAATGATTATGAGCAAATACATCCACCAGCTAAGAGGATGATGCTAGGAAGGTTCAAAAGGCGGGTAAGAAAGATAAAAAAGAAACATAGAAAATACTAAGTGTAAATAAGGTGCCCTAAAAGGGTCAAGTGCAAAATGTAGGAAATATGGTCTAGACACAACAGTAAATGTAATATGACAGGGCCTCATGAACAACATGCTAATATAAGTGATTAATATGTTTTTATAATTTATAATTTTATTCTAATTATCAATATTCATGTCATGCATATTATTTTACAGGTTGAAACAATTTCAATTGAAGGGCCTTGTGTTAGAGAATTATCACAAGTAAACATACAAAGGTAACTTAATGATTCTTATATCTTACAAATTACAATATTACTTAATTGACCCAAATTATGTTTAGCAAACTTGGATTCAAAGTAGCATATCAAGTACTAAGGAACGTCATCCTAGTCAACAAAATATCAATTTAAGTTGTACTCATTTTAAACTTATATGCATGTACATTTGCAAGTTGATCAATGTCACACTCATATATATGTCCATTAGCAAATTCATTAGTATTAAACTCATATGCATGCTCATTAATAGGTTGGTTCACAAGTTGCTAGTTCTATAAACACTACTTAAAGAAAATATTGAAAGGCCAATCCAATATCTTTTACATTGTCATTTGGACCAAGAAGACATAGGTTTAAGGGTAAGTTGCAAGTAAGAGGAAAGCGACAATTGGGACTAACAGCCAACAAGTTAACAAATCAGACAATTGATTTGGTGTATCATTGTATTTCAAACTATGACAATTAATTTAGTGTATTTTGTAATTAAATAATATATTTGCTACTCAAACTAAATGAACATTATTAATTTGCCTAGAGGTTGGCTATATAAAAGATAAATACAAGTATTTATATAAGATAGATCTTATATAAGAGATATGATGTTATTTAACTAATGCGTGTTTTTACCTAATTAAGTGTTTTAGCATATTACATTCAACTATACTTGTTTTTCAATAGCAAAACATTGTTGAATAAAGTCTAGCACATAATTTTATATCTCCATTCAATAATAAAATGTATAAGTACATCTATATTAATCATACTAAAAACCATATAGAATATGAATAATGAAACAAAAACTGAAATAAACCCTATAAATATTATTAAATAACATCAACTTCAACTCTCTCTTTTTTCCTCTCTAGTTAACGTCTCAATGTCTTGCTTTATAATTTTCAATTGCTTATCATGTTCCTTTGTTTTATATATAGTTCTCTTCTTTCAGCGCCTTCTTTAGTGAAAATATATCTTTACTCAATTTTTAAATTATATAGATATCTCTCTCAAGAGTTGCTTATCATATCATCGGAAAATTTCGAAATTACCAACGGGATAATTAGGATATCCCAAAAATCTTCTACCCAAATTAATAGCACTCTATATAGTCCTCAAAGAAGCATCTAGTCCAAACAAGTAAACCATTTTGTTAACATTATTATAATTAGAGTTGTTAGATGTTGAGAATTCCATATGCAAAATTATAATAAGAGTTCCTTAATTATTATGTTCAATCAATAACATTATTAGTTCAAAGATAACAAAGAAAATAACCCTTTTAAGAACATGCATAAGTCTACAATTAAACTTCTTTCTCAACATGCCAAATTAAAGAATCTTCTGAAAAAAGATTTTGCTAAGTGCCACTATTGCTACCTACTTAATAAGTTGTCTCATATCCATACACCAATAGATGGTCTATATAATCTGATCTAAACACTTACCATATATGGTGCAATTTTTTAAAAATCAAATATTGAAATATTTCCGCTTTATAATCGGACAAGATAGAACTAATGTTTTTAAAACCAGGCCAGATCAAGTCTATTCGACCGGAATAAATATGAATTGGCCTAATTTCCGATCCAGTTTAAGAAGAAACTGATTGGTCAAGTAATAAACCGAACAATTTTTTGAGAAACTCAATCGAAAAACTAACCAAGTCTGAAAAGACCTGTTGGTTTGAAAATATGTCAAAATGTGGGGTCCACTAACATATTTTACATACCAACCCTTAAATGCTATGAACTTGCATTAATTGCTTCAAAATCCAATTAATGCTTCACAATGTACGAAGTGCATTAATTAGAGTTGTTCTTTTCTTTTATAGTTACAAATTGCCTGTGCCAAAGTTTTCACTTTCTTTTCAATTTTTTATACAATTTAATTAATAAATTATATTTTCAAAATTATATTTTTATTTATCTCATATATTTTAATTAATAATTTTACTGAAAATATTATTTTTTAAAAAATACTATTTTTATTTATTTAATCTTACTAATAAATTGTATTTATCACAATTTAGATTCTTTATTTATCTCTTTATACTTTAATTAAAATTTTTTAATTATTATTGTTAAAAAATAAATATTATTTTTATTATAAATTTGTTTATAAATTTAATTATTAATTAAAATATATATAAGTAATTTTGCTTAAGACAATTAAAGAATGTGTTAAAATATAATATTTAAACCATAAATAATTATGTTTAAAGGATCTCAAAAAAGTTAAAAGAAAGGTATAGTCTTTTTTATTCACTTTATTTAAATATATTATAAATGATAATATAAAAACATAAATGTATTATTACTATTATTTTAAATTTTATATAATATTCATTCTTAGTTTAAATTATTAGATTTATTATTAGTTTATTGCATATTAATAGACATTATTAGTGAATTTTTTATTTCAATAAAGTATTTTATTTTATACTATATTTTACTTTTTCTTATAATTTTTTCTTCTTATTTTTTATAAACTGGTCTTATAGTATTTTAATACTGATTGAACTTTTAAACCTTAAACTTTTTATTTGACCTGATCAGTTTCTAAAACATTGGATAAAACTCATTGAAACATTTCGTCATATTTAAGTTGTATAATGAAGAGACCCATACATGGAAAGTAATTAACTTAGAATCATAATTTGAGGATGTTCCCTTGTCATGAAATGTAATAGACCCTAAAATACATGCAAGGAGCTAAAGTATGACAAGGCAATGCTTAAAGCCAAGGAGTTATTTAGCTAATAGAGCTAACTTTAACCTCCCTAAAGAAGACCATATTTTAAAAAATAATTAGCAGAAAAGGTAATCTGCATGAAAGAGGGATTAAGGATTTGAGCTAGAAACAAAGAAGAAAACATAAAATGAGAGAGGATTAGAAAGGCCATGTTTGGTTTCATCCAAAAGATTTCTCAAACATTGTCATCCTACTTGATTAATAAGTCTAAGTATGTTCTAAAAAATAAGCATCGCATTGTTTATTTGGTCCCTTAACACGGAGGATAAATATGTGGTAAAAGTCTTATGAAAATTAAAAAAAATATATTACTTGTATTTTTTAATAAAAATTAGATAGAAAATGTTAAGTTAGTTTGAGCCTTTGTTAAATTTATTTTTTAATATATTGAAATGTTAAAATTAAAATTAAAATTTTGTGAAATTTTTAAATTCCAATTTAACCTTTTTTTTTTAGATTGAAGAAGTAAAAACAAGGTTCTTCAATAAATTTTGGAGAGTAGATCTTCTGTTGTTCCTGTGCCCAAACATTTTCATTCATTCAATTTATTGTAATAAATAGATTGATGAGTTTAGGAATAGGTGAATAGAGCAATATGAATAGAAAATATGTTCTCTAAATTTTGTTTCTTTCTACTTTAAACTTTCATATCAAATCTTCTGTTCCAGTTATTCTGTTCTAATTTGATCTATTAAATTTCATCTATAGACTTATATGGGGTTTACATAAATGTGTGGATAAGATTTAATAGAACATACTAAGAACATTATAACCGGAACATGAAATTTAATCCCCAAACTATATTTTGTTCCTCTCAAACTATAAATATAAATAAAATTCAAACTTCAACATTCCTGGCGCTCAAATTTGAATTCACGTCTAGTCTCCGCGATGTTTTTCGCTGACTCACAGGACCCGAACTCCGATCCAGACCTCAT
Source organism: Erythroxylum roigii (assembly GCA_027576455.1). Taxonomy (NCBI): domain Eukaryota; kingdom Viridiplantae; phylum Streptophyta; class Magnoliopsida; order Malpighiales; family Erythroxylaceae; genus Erythroxylum; species Erythroxylum roigii. The sequence continues at coordinate 16,710,411 of JANZXV010000001.1, read as the reverse complement.
TGGAGACGAAAGCGACGACAACATCTATGAGGAAGAAAGATCACTGCAATGTAGTGAAGGCCACAGATCGAGCCTCTGTCTGGGCACGGAACAAGGAGGTTCAATCTGCCTTGTCTGCTTCTCCAATCTCATCACCAACCCTCACGCCCCAACCTTCCACGTCTCCTACGCTCTGTCGCAGCTCTCCGTCGCCTTCTCAGACTCCTCCTTCCTCCACTCCTTCCTCTGCTCTCACCCTCTCCTCCTCGTCTCCCCTCTCATCACCGCCCTCTCCCTCTTCGATGACGATCCTATTGCCTGTCAGATTGTTCGACTCATCGCCACTCTTTGTGGATTCGGTAACGCCTCCCTCTGCGACGAGTTTGTTTGCCACGTGGCGGATTGTATCGCCTCCGGCGTCTTGGCGTGGAGTCGCCGTCAGGTTTATATGGTACGTATCTTCATCAATTGTTAGGCGATTGTCAATCAGATCGTTTTGCTTCCACTTACTGTGCTACTGCTTGCATTCATTCAGCTTCACTGCTTTGGCGTTCTATTGAATTGTTGTGTGAACAATCCGTATGCTCTGGTTAAAGACAGAGATGGTCTGGTCTCCAATCTTGTTACTGGTCTTCAGTTGCCAAGGTAATTGATCAAGTACACGCAATTTCCCAATTTCAATCCTATGTTTTACATATAATCTATGAGCTGCACGATTGCAGCGAGGAGATCAGAGGAGAGATTCTGTTTGTGCTGTACAAAATATCGATCCTTCAATCAGATGACGGCAGCAGTGGAGCTGATTCTCTTTTCACTTATTGTCCTAAACTTTTGCATTTGTCGTTGGAGACCCTGTTGAAGACCCAGGATGATACTGTCCGCATGAATTGTGTAGGTTTGTTTCATTGCTTCATTTATCTGTTTTTATTTGGCAAAGCTTTTTGGGGAGATTGTAATTAATATCTTTTCTTGATTATAATAAGATTGGTACAAAAACAAGTTGACTATACATGTGAAATGTACCTACCAGTTGTATCTTCTTTTCGAGTGTGCTTGCCATCTTTTATTACTACCACTTATGCTTCCCCCAAAGGAAATCAGTCATATTGGTTGGTGAAAGTGATTCATGTAGTATCCTTCTTAACTAGTTTTATGGATATGGACTCGAAGGTCCCACTCTAGTGTATAAAAAGTCCTGTCATATCCTACCATGGGCATTTCATTTGATGCACCTCATCATCATTTCTAATTCTCTAAACTAATGAACTTCTCTTTCCTTTTTTTTTCTCATTTTGCCTAGCTCTTTTGGCTACTCTCACTCGGAAAGGTTTTTTTGAGCATGTAAACATGAATGGCGTGAACAGAATGAGCTGCGATGAAGTAGACAGCATCATGCATATACCAGATGATGGACAAGATGGGACTCCACTCTGTTTCTTATTTTCTGAGGCCATTAAAGGGCCACTTCTTTCAGCAGATAGGCAGATTCAAATCAGTACTCTAGACCTTATTTACCACTATTTGTTAGGGGATCGAGCTTCAATTAAAAGGTCTCAACTATTAATCCAACAAAATATTGTGGATTATATATTTGAAATTCTAAGACTTTCAGGTAAAAGTCTTTATCTTAGGTAAACAATATGTCCTCATTGCTGTATTAGCTAGAGATTAGAGCATTAGAATAATTGCAACAATCTAATTTGATTTACTGAGATTTTCTTTTTCTGGCAAGTCTGCTAAATACCACTCCACTAGTTGTATATTTGCTCAAACTCTTTGCATTGTACGGTAGCCTTTAATCACACAAACATTGTACAGAAATTTTTTATTATGACAACAGACTTTGTTTATGCTGAAAAGTGAAAGTTCTTGTGCTGCTAAATATGGTTGCTAAGCTCATTTCCACTACATGTGGCAGAATGTAAAGATCCTATTGTGAGTTCGTGCATTCTGGTTCTTCAACTTTTTTTGAGAGCTGAGAAGGGCTTTATAGAAAGGCTTGTTTTTGGATATTCAACTCTGATCCCAGCGCTGCGTCATGTGGCTGAACTTCCTTTCCATCCTGCGCAGCATCCAACCCTGGAGCTCATATGTAAAGGCATTTCTGACTGCCCCGGAATAATATCAACTTCCGATATTGAGGAGATTGTTCTGATTTTGACAAGGATGTTTAAGAGGCATACTGATGGCAAAGTGGCGATGTCTCCAGAGTCGTTCACATTACTTTGTTCAATTTTTGTAGCTTTGTTAGAGTCTCCATTTCATGGAACTTCTAATCTTATTAAACTTGTTGAAGAAGCAGCAGAGTATGCAATTTCAGCTTGCCTGGATCCATCTGGAAAGTACTATAGTGATCTTTTACATGCTTTGTATCTGCTCAAAGAGGCATATAGTTATAGCCTCAAATATATATCTTCAGATGACTCATGTATCAATGAATTGCAAAGTTGCATTATAGATATATGCACATCTAATTTGTTGCCCTGGATAATTACATCAATGAACGATGTGGATGAGGAAATTATCCTGGGGATACTTGAAACTTTTCATCACATACTGCTTCATGATTCTAGTGACCAAACCACAAGATTTGCGAAAATGCTGGTTAAGTCTGCTTTGTTCAGTTTGTCATTTGGATACCTAGGTCTATTCCCGACAGAGAAGATGAAGTGGAGAGTTTACCAACTGCTAAGTTCTCTGGTAGAAATTCTGTTAAATGATCCTGGGACACCTATTAGAGATGCTGCTTCGCATCTTCCAACTGATCCTATGGATTTGCTGATTCTCCTTGGGCAGAAGAGTTCGAAGGACAAATTATTATCTACTTGTCAATCTGCTATTTTTCTGATTTTGCATACGATTTCCTTATACGATGACAGGTGAGTAAGCCCCTGATCCCTATTCCAACTGCTCTCCCAGTCTAATAAGTTTGCTGAGTTCCATTGCCTTCGTGTTCTTGATGTTTATTCTCAGGCTTGCAGATGAGAGGTCCCTCTTAGCTTCGCTTGATCAGTATATACTTGTCAATGGTGGTGATTTCCTATGTGGGTCCACTGATTCATTCAAAATGATGCAACTGGTAAATCTTTATGGCTGTTGTCGTGGTTTTGCCAAGATGACCTACCAAGTCCCATACAGTCCAGAAGCCGAGAGGATCTTTTTTCATATAATAAATGAAAATGATTTTGATTTGCCTTCTTCTAGAGTTCACATTACTTCACTGAAATGGTTGTTCCAACAAGAGAAAATCAGTAGGACGTTATCTTGTCAAATGGTAAAATTCTGCCGAAGCAATTGGTCAAATGATAAAGCTCCTGAAGAACATACTCTTAGTGTGCAAGTGATCGGAGAGTTGACTTCATCAGGAGACAATTATATGGCCAGAATTTTAGTGAACTTATTGATACAGCTTGTAGAGGATGAAGGCCAAGAGCATGACATTATATCACTACTAGATCTATTGACAACTGTCATAAACATTTTCCCAGCTGCAACACACGCGTTATGTTTGGATGGACTGAGCAATGCAATTCGTACTCTTTGTTTTAGTCGAAACATTTCTTCTTCGCCTCCTATGTTGGACGTGCTCTCACTTCTAATATTTGATGTTCTGTGTTCAGTTCAACCAGAAGCACTTTCTGATGAGGAACCTTGGATTGCAATTACTTTGAAGGTGCTAGTCTTAACTCGGCATGATTTCTATGTGCTCGAAATTTTAGAAGATGGACTGGACCTTTTACCTTATTTTGTAGTTAATGGACTGCCTGATCGCAACAGTAGCGGAGGAGAACTTGTCCAAGGAAGGCTTACGAGTAATTGCCATCTTTTCCCTGATCTTGCACCAATCCACAAAAAGGTCTCTGTTGGAAGCTTCAAAAACGATACTTTTTAGTGCTTCCATGTTCACTATGGTCAACAGTGTCATCCAGGCAGCCTGTTCCAAGGGACCTGCTTTGCTTGATTATGATGACAGGACAAGTTTAGGAGAAAATCTGGTTTTTGTACTTTTACTATATTATTTCTCCGTGAGAAGGTAATCTGAGAGTTACTTTTAGTTTGATAATGAAGTTTTGAGAAAGTTGCAGAGTTAAATCTTGATTATATACTTTGAAGCTCTGAACCTAACTTCTTGCTTTTGTAGTTTAGAGGTCGTTATCACTGGGGATGTGGATTGGCAAAATTTATTAGACTCGTCAAACAGGACGCAGCCACTTTATACAATCGGCATCTACGTTGATGACTTGTGTAGGCTGATGTATTTTGGATCCTCTGCCGTAAGGCTTGTTGCTTCACATTGCCTGCTGGAGTTCATTGCAAGATTTTCAAAACAGAGAAACAAGAAGCACCAGGATTTGAAATGCTCCAAGGGCTACTTGATTTCCATAATTTCTGTTTTACAAGGTCTGGTACATAGCGCTGACATCAGAGTGGCTATGAACAGTGCTATCTGCATATCAATTATATTAGGCTGGGAAAGCCTTGACATGGAGGAGACCAGGATAATTGCAAAGGATACTTGGTGCAGGCTGATTGTTGAAGAAATGGCAATGGCTCTAGCAGTGCCATGTTTAACGTCTAGATCTTTTGTTGAACAACACCATCCTGCGATTCTTGTATCTGTGGCTTTGCTAAAGCTTCAGAACTCGCCTCCGTGGATGAGGGAAGTGTTTGATGCGATCTGTATTTCTTCTATAATCGATAACCTTGCAACCAGTAATGTAACCACAGAAATGGTGCTTTTATTTCAAGAACTATGCAAATCTGGGTTATCGACTGACCAACACAAAGCTAGCATAAATCGAGTTTTCCAGGTAATTTTCCTCTTTCTTCTTGACTTTTGGTTTTTACGTGCCACTATGCAGTCAAGCTGGACTCGAGTAAAAAATAACGTGAAAGAGGCTTATTTAAACTTATTTCTTGCTTCTCATATTTTTCTTTTTCACATTGCGGATGTTATAGAACAAAGATCTGGAGTCCAAGACAATTTGGCTCCCTTGCATACTACCTGATGATAAAATTTTGATTATACCTCAAGTTACCGGTCTTAGTATGAATCCAGTAGGCAATAATTATAACGAAGAAAGATTCTATCGTCGAACTTAATGAAAAGCGCAAGTATCAACAGAAACAATTGTACAGCTGTGGCTTTTAGCTACATTCCAATCTATATTGTAGGCAAATGACTGGGATAGCCATCATAGTTTCTGATGAAAAGGCTGTTTACCTCTGTAAACTGATAGGTTGGATTAAATTGGAATTGAAGTTTTTGTTAATTGATCCTTTTCGATAAGATACATTACCCCTTATCAGATACCGATAGTCATATAGGTCTCTGAATTCTACAGGAATGCAGGAGATGCATTTACGTTGAAGATGATCAAAAAGAGTGCCAAGACAATCATCTGGAGATGAGGAACAGCATGGAAAATGATCTGGGAAAATTTCGTGGGTATCTTACTTATTTGATGTCATCTATTACATCCCCGGACACTGAACAAGGTGCTTTACGATCTAAAAAGAAGAGATTGTTGGAGGAAATAGAAATATTTCAGGACATGAGCAATGCATGAAGATAGCTTGGGAACTTAGGACCTGATATTCCTTGGAGCATAATTCTTGGAATTTCTTACGAGGTTACCATTGTAGCAAAACCTAAACTAACTGCATCAATTTTAAAACACAAATGTATGTATGTAGGTCAGTTCATATCGTCCTATAACAAACAGTTAAAATATATATGCATACATAAGCTTGATGCAACTGACTATGTTATTCCAAACATTTCGAATGAAACTGCATTAATTTGTCATGCTATGATTATTGATTAATATTGTCAAGTATATATTCCATGACAATGGTGTGAATAAAAACATAGAACACATTGAACGGGTGGTTGAAAATATAATTAGATTTGAGAATTTAGACAAGAGTAAGAATGGACAGTTGTCAAAGAACAATCATAAAGCTTAAGCTCGATAGGAAGTTCCCGTTCTTATGTACGTACCTGTGGGTTCTTGACCTCCATCAAAACTATATGCGTGCACTATCAGAAAAGGTTCTGGAGTTATCAATCAACTTAACCACTACTTCGCAAAACTCAAGGATCTTTAAAGAAAGAAACTACAAAATATCATCTTCATCCCTCTGGAAAAGCACAGAAAGTCCATGCCACCGTATTCAATAAGCCATTTAGAGAATCCAGATTTGGGTTACTTTCCTTCCATAGAATTGCATAATAGCAATAGTGGATGACACTTCTGTTCACTTGAGCTTGAGTATAACAGTTAGTGACAAATGCTGCACCATTGTCACAACTCGGACATGTAGCAAGCTCCTTAGCAGCGGAATAGAAATCGGAACATTTCTTCATACCAGCTAAGACAAGCCAAACCAAATGACTGAAAGGCTGCATCACATGGCAGATCCCTTAGTTGAAATCATCGAAATCCCTTCAACTAAGGGTGTTCATTGTGCTTTTTTACTAAATGAATGAGATCATAATAAGTCCAACTCTTATTGTTTCTATCTTTTGGTTCAAGTGAGGAGTACATCTCCTCACAGTTTCTTAGGAACTGCACCTTTCCAAATGCAGCAAGAACCAGAGGATCAGTATTCAGTTCTGCAGATTTGTGAAGAAGGCCCGTCCTTTTCCACGTCTCTAATGTCCTGGCCCCATCAAATCCCATGCTATTAGCATCAAACAGAGCTCCAATAGTAACTATATCAGGTTTCACCCGATAGCTTGGTAACCTAGAAAGTAAGATTCTCATGTGGGTGAAATCTTTCACTTTCAAGTAGGTAAGCAAGACAATATTTGCAACTGTCACACTCCAAGAAACCCTTGCTTCCTCCATCTCCTTAATTACAGAATCCATGCCTTTTCTACTCAAAAGACAAGCATGAGAGAGCAGGCGCAGGCACCATATAATGGCAGATCTACCAGTTTGAGAAGCAAGATCGTTTGCTAAGTCATTTAACCGTGAAAACATGTAATTTTCAATATATACCCCAGCTATTTTCCTAACCAATCCTTCATCTAATGACGCTTTTGAATGCCTCACACTCTTTAACATCTTCTCCATCTTTTCCAAAATGCCAAAGTTTACATAAGCATCCAACATTGCAATTTGCGTAGAAGATTGCGAATCCAACTTCTTAGAACGCATAGCATGATAAACCTTTTCCATTCGCGAAAGCAACCCCCCTCGTGCAAACTCAGTGATAAGCAAATTATATGTAACCTGATCAGGTGAACAGCCATCGATTTCCATCCTCTTCAAGCACATACCCAGCTCGTCATACATTTCATACTTTCCATATGCTTTAATCAAGCCATCATAAGTATCACTTTCAGGAGCCAAATTCATTTCTTTCAGTTCGTTAAGGTAGGAAAACACACAATCAAACTTACCATCTCTTGCAAAGCCATGAATCAAGGAATTGTACATCCGCAGAGAAGGGGTAAGACCATAACTTTTCATCTCTACAAATGCTGAAACGGCCTCTTCCATCAGACCATCTTCACCTAACAACTCCATAATCTTCTCATAGTTTAATTCGTTAATTCGAGATTTCTCTTTCTCCTTCCACACATTAAATACCTGCCAAAAGATTCAAACTTTTCAAAAATCTATTTCAGAAACTCAGATCCTATGAGTAAAGAGAGAGGTATAACACCTGAAGAATCTCGTTGCATCGTGTGGAACGTTTAAGAAACTTGATGACAGTCCAGAAGTGATCTTTGGACCAATCCCCATCATCTCGAAGAATTCGCAGAGGTAAAGAACCCTTCTTGTTGAGTTTGTGTAGCAAGGCCCTGAGACTCTGGTGTTCGTAGTAGGTATCAACGAGAAGGGTTGTATGCTTTGTGTACGAAGCATCTTGAGGAGGAGATGAAGGTTCGTGAAACGAGAGAGAGCAGGAGGTGGCGACAGGTTTTGGGATATGGGTTTTGGAGAAGAGTGTTTTGTTAAGCTTAGTGACGGTTTTCCATGGCCATCCAACTGTTAATGGGAAATTATACTGCAGAGGCAGAATATGTACAGTATCCATTTATTGAGAGTTTGGGATTCCACTACAGCGTCATCTTATGTTTGAACCTTCTCAGTTTCTCGGAGACTGACCTGCGCTTCTGCTGGGAACCCTGCCTCAGACTTGCTCATGGGGCTGACCCAGGTTCGGTCCCAACAAAGTGTAAGCTGGGGAATCAGGCCTGGGTTTAGTTTCGGACAGAATCAACAGAATGCCTAAGATACAAAAGATTTTGAACAATCTTCACAAAATGTAAGGCGTTTGATTAATCAACCCTAACTGATATTTGTCAACATGGGCAAGTTGGTCAACCCGTACAAGAACAAATCCGTGAAATATATTTAATATCTATCATCTAGCTCTTTAATGACCTGCTTCTTAATCAAACATGCATGTGTAATCATCATTTGAATCCGACTTGCTTATGAACCATAGCCCTCCATTATAATACTTGCTTTCATTCCAATCCGATTCTTTTACAAGACTCCAAGTGCAACACTAACATGTATTGAACACAAGAATGTGAAATGTTTCACATGTTCCAAGAAAGCTTTGGGACACAGAAACATGTCAGGAGAACAAGTGCATAAAGAATAAGGGATATATTTACTTTCGCAGTCATCTAACATTCAATACTAAAGCTAGAATTTATCACACAATATACTTTTGTGCCGATGATAGGAATTGGAACATATAAATTTTGAATGTAACTATATGTGGAAACACAAACCACCACACAAGTTTAATTAACAGATGAACAGCACATGAACTGTGCCCAATATGGTCTACCCTTGACTTTTCTACTCTCTCTCTTTATGTTTGCAGGATATCTTGCCGGAGAGTTCCATTCCTTCTCAGCTTCATTCTTACTGGAGTTGGCTTTGGGTGCATCAGGAGGTAAACTAGTGGGTGACGCACTATTATCCTTGGCCAAGGTTCCACCGTTTTGAATTGTTGTAGATGGATTTTCCTTCGTATTTGGTGGCTTAGACTTGGATTCAACAGTTGCCTCGTTCAGAAGACTCTTCAAAGGAGTATGTTGCTTACCAGAACTCCAGTTTGCAACTTTTGCAATAATCTCTTCATTCTTCTTTCTCCCTTGTGATTCATTCACCACATGAGTAAGAGTAGGAAACCAACCAGCTTGCACGTTAGCAGCTTTTGCCTGCCGAGTAGTTTGGATTTCAGAATCAGTAGTAGCTTTTGTATTTGGTCTAGGTTCAACCAATGTCATAAAAGATGGTGGCTCAAAGACCTCTGATTTATCATATTGTTGTCCCTCAGGTGCAGCTACTGACTTTTTAAAGCTGGATTCATCTGCAAAAGTTGACGCTTGGGAGTCGTTCAATGGGAATGGTTCAGTATCCACAACCGCCGGTATATCCGATTGAGTAGAAAGCACTGAGTATGCACCAAAAGTAAATGGTAAAAATGTTTTAACGTAAAACACTTATTGGTAGAAATCAAATACACTACCAATACTAGATTTATGATGTTTAAAGGCTGTCCCATTTTTACTAGAAAGATGACAGTGAATATGGTTGAATGACATTAATTTATCTGAGGTTCATCGTACCATCACATGTACCCACAGACATGGTTCCGTTCTTAAATATGGTGACCAAAAGATCCAGAAAAGTTAAATCACGAAACAAAGTCACTTGTTCAATTAACTGCATAAATTAATGAGAGGCATCTTAAGCATCGCCCAAATCACTTGTGATCACATAGATAAATAGGTTCAAGATCAGAAAGAAGGTAAGTGAAGCAATAATCATCAGATCAATTTGTGGAAAAGAAGGATTGAATTAACATGCACCTGAAACAGAACCCCAGTGACCCTCCATGCTGTCCGTTTGGCTACTCCAGTCAACTGATAAATCAATTGCAGATGAACCAAGTTGTCGGGGAACAGAATTAGTATCTAAATTAGTATCACCTTCCCCAGGTAGAGACTTGGGTGTTTCAGACGCAACCTGTCTAGAAGGTTTATCTTCAATATTGGCAGAAACTGAAGTATCTGAACCAGAAATTAGGGGCTCTTTTGTCATACACTTTTCTAAAGATTTTTCCAGTGCCTCGACATCCTCACCATTATCAGAACCCGCAACTGCACTAATGCCAACAGGATTCTCCAGCTCAATTTTGTCATTAGCATTGCTTTCAAATTCCTTTGTGCTTTCCTGAGCATTTTGAACTGCAATGATACACTTGCCTTCAGACTCAGATGGCTTTAGCCCAGATTTATCACTAGGATTTTCTTCATGAATACATGTTTCGTGATGATCACTGGCGGATTTAGCTATAACTGTTGTCTTTGCAAGAGTCTCCACTGACAATCCCAGTTTACAGTCATTTTCCCCTGTTGCAATATTGGGTACATCATGTCTTTCAATTTGATTTTCTTCACAAGAAATAGCATTTCCCATTCCAAGTAGGATGGCTGATGCATTAACTTCAGGAGTTATTATGTTTTCTGTACTTCTTTGGCTGTCATTGTTTCCAGCTGAATCATATTTTTCATTTGTAGTCTTTTCATAATCACATGTATCATTCCCAACTAAATTTGCTGTTCGCCTGACGTCAGGATCCATTGGCTCAGCCTCTGGGTTAACACTGGATAAGTCCTTCACTATATTTTCCTCTAAACTCATGCCAGACAAATCAATCTCATTTTCACAAGGTGGTTGAACAATAGTACTCTCAGTCTCAACTGTCTTAGAAGCAATTGGTTGGTTGTTTTCATTTATTTTTGGAGCAACCTGGGGTACCTCGCTTGCCCCTTCACTAGGCAATACTTCAAGCATAGGCTTCTCTATCTGTCCTTTATCTTCATGCTTGTCCTTAATATCCAAGTCCAAGATATAGATATCAGTGCCTTCTGTTACGAGGTTAGAAATGGGAGTGGAAGAATTACCTTCAGGAATAGAGTTCTTGATATCATTGCCCACGTCAGATGAGTCTACAATCAGAACCTGGGGTACACTTCCTTCTTTATGGTCTTTTATACCTTCATTCATGAGACCAGCATTATCTACAGGTAGATCAACAGGAACTGAAAAAACATGCATGTTTTCGTTTGCTTCTCCCTTTACATTGCAAGGGTCAATTGACTTGCTTGAATTAATTGAGTCAGCTCCTTCACCAACATCAACCTTGATCTGAGTAGTAGCAACAGATTCTTCCACAAAGTCAACACATTTAATTTCAGGGGACTGATTATAGGAAGTTGACTTAGATTCATCTGTTCTTTCTTTCTCCAATTGAATGACGTCCATGGTATGTGCATTATTTGAGACAGTATGCTGTGTCTTCTCCGTTCCAGAAACTAGATCTGGAGCTTCCTCTTCATATTCTACGGGCAACACTATAACCTCTAGTATTTTTACGTCCGAATTGGCATCTTCATTCTGATTTTGAACATTTTCAGTCAAATCCTCACTGGTGTCGCTCTTCTCACTCTTTTTAATTGTTTGAGTTTCTGAATTGATGAAGTTCGAGTCAGATACAGATCTTCCTTCATCAGTACAACCTTCACAGGCAGATGCCTCACTTCTACTATCTGTTAAAGATCTTTCCACCAAGTCAATGACAGTAGTTGAGACATGATTTTCAGTAGCTTCTGCACTTCCAGACAGCTTATTTAATGGCACTTCAGTAATCTTGACTTCAATGTTGTCATCTGATTTGCTTGGAAGTGAAGCAATAACTGCATAATGAAACATAAACAACCAACATTACAGACAAAAAGTAAATTCCAGAGATGCAATCCACAAAACTTTAAGCTTAAACATTTACCGCCAAAACAAAAGAAAGGTGAAATATGCATCAACATCACTAGATGACTTCAATATATTAATTTTCCAAGTCAACTGAAAGTTGCATTCTTTATTTTAAAGTCAACTGAAAGTTGCATTCTTTATTTTAACAGTAATGTTAGGGTAAAATAACAATAATTGGATGTTGATGCTACCTAATTAAAGTCAACATCATGCTACTGTTTAAGAACAATTCATTATCACCTTGAAAGTCATCTTGAATCACACCACCCTCATCAGATTGAATGGTTATTCCATCATTCTCAGCAATATTTTCCACAAGGCTCCCAGATTTCTTAAGATCTTCAGGGCTCTCTTCAATCCCTGGACTAGAAGCACTATCAGAGAATTCTGCAGCAGCATCTGAAAATACGTCATATTCTGATCTACTAGAACTTTCCCCGATTGCACCACTACCCTTCTCATTATAATTTCTCTCCAGAATTTTAGGACCTTATACGATCAAATTCAGCAAAAATTAAATCATGAATACAATCCATTGCTTCTCTACACAAAGAATTAACTAGGGGAAGAGAAAAAGAAAATCAAGATCCAGCATTGAAAACTTCTGGTCTTTCCATACATCTATAAAGTAGTTATAGCAGGAAAATGCACATTATGTTTCTTTCTTTTTATCCACAAAGGATTAATCACTGGGAGAGAAATATTTCAAGATCCAATGTTGGTAACTTCTATTCTTTCGATAACACAAAAGGATATTAAATACTATTGTAGTTACTCACTATGGGATTTGTGATCTGTATCCGACAGGTGTTCATCATCAGAAATTGCCAAATGCGGAGACCCCTGCGAGCCATCTAACTTATACCCTTCGATAGTTCCACAAATCTTCTTGTGTGCACGCCTATGCTTCGCACTTGGATGTGGATTTGGAAAGGGCCATCCACATTTCTGACAAACATGAACTCCGTGACCCTCATGCCCTGCAAATTCAACAATAAACCCATTACCGTATATTCCAAGGAAAAAGAAACATTCACACATAAAGTTGAAAAATCATCTACAGACAAAATCATAAACTACCAGAAAGCACAAAGAACTCCGTTTTGACATGGTTTCGTCAAAGAACACGTACCTGCAACCTCCTTTTACTTGTGTGAACCATGAATAAACCATACCACAACACAAACAGTACAAGGGAAATAAAAGAAAAGGAAAGGGGAAAAAAAAAACCACAAATTGAAGAAGTCAAATGAAATGAAAAGAACAAACTTGAACCAACCTGAAGTATGAGGTTTACTCTGATCTTGGTTATACATACCAACCAAAAGAAAGAAAATATAGAGATTTACGTAAACTACAAGCAGAAAAGACAAGGTGAAGTAGGCAAAGATTCAGAAACCCAAAACAAAGCCAAACACTTGAGAGAGAAGCACAAAACACAAAGCTCAAAACTTTGACTCTTTGGCTCCAAGGACTAAATAGAGAGTTCTTGAGTTCTGTAACAGTGGCAGTGACTGACTTAACTACGTTAAAATACTGCCGTTAATTTATCCCCTGCGTGCAGTTCTATGATTAAACTCGAATGGCCAATGCTGTGAAGGGGTTGTTGTACAGTACTTTACACACACTGGGTTTGGACTTTTTCAGCTATTGTTGTTGAGCGCAATTTTTTGACTAAACGAACGGTCCGCATCGCAGTGGAGCGCTCGGGGTTTGGACCTTTGCCGCTGGTGACTAACGTGCGCCGAGTGCTTAGGATCATCTTCCACTTCACTTGAGTTGTTAAAATCACGTGGCTGTCACATTAATGAGGGCCACCACCAATTAAATGGCAGACCCTCCAAGGAGTACATGCGACGAGTGTTAAGTGTTAACCCGTTTCCTCAATTTTACGATTGTATGATTACACAATTGACCATTATCTTGATGATGATTTAGTTAGATCATATAAATTTTTGCTTAACTTGACCCAGTTGGTTACCTGTACTCCATCTATCCAAAAGGAAATGCTTGACGTTAGTGATGTCAATCATGCTTGAATGAGTAACACTCAATTCACAATTAGGATTACTTGCCGTTGAGATTAAAAGAAGTTACAATAATTATTGCATATCTTAATTAATCTAAAGTCTTATGTCTTTTTAACATTAAAATAATGTTTTGTTTTACAAAAATCACAACCCCATAAGTTAACACAAGGTTTGTGCCTGTTTATCATCTCACACATTTAGGTCTCGTTTGATAGACAACTAATCAGCTATTTTTTTAGTTAATTGATTGTCTTCAGTTGTTGGACTCTTCAAACAGTTACGAAAGATGTTTGGAGAGTAGCAAATCTGATGGCTGATTTAAGATAAACAGTCAAAAATGAAAACGCTCCTATATCAACCAAAATTTTAACTATTAAAAGTCAATTGTACCATTTAATTAAGATTCTGGATAGCTACTTTTGGGAATAATGTTTGTTCTTATAATTGTTTTATGCAGTTATAGGTTATAAATAAAATATTGACTTTAAACGAAAATAAAAATAGAAAGAGTTGCATAAATTTTTCATAGATGATTAAACAGTACATATAAACATAACTTCTCTAAAATCTAAATTCTTATAAGAATATTTAACGAAATACTAAGATATATAATATTCATACCCTTATAATTTTTTTTTAAACATATCTTCATAAGTCATTTTACACATAAACAGCTAATATTAAACATCTCTAACAAACAGCTAATACAATCAACTGATTAAATCAGCTGATATATCCAGCTATCAACTAATAGCTAATACAATCAACTAATTGCTAAACAGAGCCCTAACCTTCTCATATTCATTCTTCTGGGTCATTCCGTTCAATTAGGAAAATAGTAATAGAAATTATAATGAATATAGTGAATAATGGAAATGAATATTACTTCCATTTCTTACTGTATTAAGGGTACAGAGTATTGTCTAAAAATAGGATATAAAAATAATGTCCATTTAATTATAATATATTACTAACTATTTTTTATTCTTTATCTATTCCTTTATTCTTGTACCAATTAACTAAACATCTCCTAATTTTAAGATAAAATTATGCATTTACCCTTTTAGTCAATTTTAATTAAATCTTTAATATTTATTTAATATTTAATATTTGTTTATAAAATAATATTTAAACAAAAATGACGACGTTGAAATTATTTATTTTTTATGATAATGATAGAAGTCCGACCCGACCGACATATCCAATTAATTCACAACCCGAACCCTTACAACTTTTGGACAGAGCCCTATAAATTGTGAGCCTGACGTGTCTCGTTCTGTAGCCAAAGGTTTTAAATACTGTGATTGACGTTGACCAGAAACCAATGGAGTCTGCTACAGTCAAATGGGATTGGAGACACTCTCTGCTCTACCTCACTTTAATTCTCTCTGTTCTCTTCATTTTTCACAACCAGATCGCATCCAACTTGCTGGTTGGACACCACAAGCTTCGTGTCAAGAGATCGTCTCCAGATCTCCCACTTCGTTTCCGCTCCGATGGCACCTTCAAAATCCTTCAGGTCACTACTTGGAGTTGGTTGTTTAAGTAGACATTGAAATCTTCGATTGTTTTTGCTTTGACAAGATCCTTGTATTATTCGTTTTATGTTGTCGGAGTTGTTTGCGTTTTGGGTTCGAAAGCGGTTGTCCTTTTGCTTCTACAGGTTGCTGACATGCATTATGGAACCGGGTTGGTGACTCGGTGCAGAGACGTTTTGGATTCGGAGTTTGATTTCTGCTCCGATCTCAACACCACTCGTTTTCTTAAAAGGATTATCCAGCATGAGAAACCTGATTTTATTGCTTTTACAGGTGTCCCTTTTCATTTCTTTCTTTATTTCTCTCTTTCAATCGATAGCATATAAATTTCGTATTTGGGCTCTCTGTGCAAGATATGATACAGTGATGACTCAATCTAAGTTTATTTTCTGATATACAGAGTTGGAAACAACACCCTTCTTGTATCTTGAGTGAAAAATTAACACTGCACTGGACTTGCATAAAACTAGGCATAAATGACCTGCATTTTATATATGTTCTTGTGAAGGGTTCCTTGTACCTCTCATTTGGGATTGTTGTTTCAGTAGAAAGCTGTTAAAGTGATGCATTTTCTTAATTAACACTTTAGTGAACTGGGAAAATGTTCCCTTCTTTGGATATGACATAGCAATACCTCCATGTATGATGAATTGCAGCTTCTTCTACGAAGAATCATATTTCTCTACATTTCCTGACTCCATTCTTTCCTGATCTCTTAGATAACCTAGTTAAGTTAATAGGCCTAATATTGACCTTTTGTTTCAACTGAAACAGAAAAACACAGTGAAGGGAGGAATTTCCTGTTTACCCTGCCCTCCCCCCTCGCTCTCTCTCTCTAGTTTTGACTAATTGGTGGTTCTTTTAACTAGGAGATAATATTTTTGGAACGAGCACTGGCGATGCTGCTGAATCTTTAATTCGTGCCTTTGGTCCAGCAATGGAATCTGGAGTTCCATGGGCTGCAGTCTTAGGAAATCATGACCAAGAATCTACCATGACTCGTGAAGAATTGATGTCTTTCGTATCCTTGATGGATTATTCATTATCAGAAACCTATCCATCTACTGAAGGTGCCTCAAGTGAGGCCGAAGAACACATGATAAGAGATATTGATGGCTTTGGAAACTATAATCTCAGAGTTTATGGTGCTCCAGGTTCGTATTTGGCGAACAACAGTATCCTCAATCTTTACTTCCTTGACAGTGGAGACAGGGAGGTTATTCAAGGTGTACGAACTTATGGATATATTAAAGAATCTCAGCTGCGTTGGCTTCGTGGTGCTTCTAAAGGATTCCAGGTATTAACTACTGTTTATGAATGTCATTTTCATACAACTGCATGTTTTGCTAAATCTAATTCATTACCAGCTAATATAGCTGCCTTTAGAAGAGAACACCCTTTTAAGATGAAAAAGGAAGTAGGGATGAGGGGTTGTTCTTCCTGCCTTTATTTGTCTAACCAAATTGTTTTCTCCCCTTTTTGTTATGCCAAGGTTATTCTTGTATCTTTTTGTGAGAATGCAGAACCTACAGTTTGCATTAAGCAATCTCTTATGATGTCTTACTAATTATAGGTTATTCAGTTCCCATATGGGATGTCTTCTAGATTCAGATTTCATTAACATTTTGCAGGTCACAAACTAACAGGGCAAAAACCAGGTGCTTAATCACTTTGAAGGGTCTTCACTGGAAATGTTTGCTCCTTCACTGGCCTTTTTCCATATCCCAATACCAGAAATTCGACTACTCTACAACAAAAAGATTATAGGCCAGTTTCAGGAAGCTGTGGCTTGTTCATCTATTAATTCTGGAGTCTTACAGACCTTTGTATCCATGGGAGATGTGAAGGCTGTATTTATGGGCCATGATCACTCTAATGACTTCTGTGGGAACTTGGATGGTATATGGTTTTGCTATGGTGGAGGCTTTGGATACCACGGGTATGGAAGGGCTGGGTGGTCAAGGAGAGCAAGAATCATTTTAGCAGAGCTTGGAAAGGTTGAGAATTCATGGATGGGAGTGGAGAGGATCAGGACCTGGAAGCGCCTTGATAATGAGAAGCTGAGTAAGTTTGATGAACAAATCTTATGGGACTTGCAGCAATCAAGATGAAGTAATTGCAGGTATTGGTACAGTATATCCTCTTTGTGCTTACCAATATTGTTGTTATTATTGTTGTCCCTTTGATGATGAGAAGCTGGATAAGTTCAATAAACAGTTCTGATGGGACTGGCTGCAATCAAGCCGAAGAAATTGCAGTTATTGGTGTGCTGTATGTCCAATGCTTGTACAGTTTATCATCCTCTTTGTACTACCGTTGTTGTTGGTGGTGGTGTTGCTTTTGGGTTTTAGAACGCTACAAACCATGTCTGTTCTTTTGTAATTGAAAATTACAAGGTTTGACTTTAGTAGTCGGTCTCTGTTCACTTTGTTCAGAAAAGAGTCCTTCATGTTGTTTAGCTTGATGCTAATGTTACATTTCGTTGTAATTCTCCATTGTTGGAATTCATGATTAGAAGTATTTCACAGAACCTCTTCTCAATTATCTATTCTGCTTATAATTACTCGAGTTTTCGTGGTAATAGTTTGATATTTGAACAAAACCCTCGTTGCTTTAACCTCCAGTTACTTTTGTTAGAATTTTACAATATGCCTGTGAAGTAGAAATATTGAAAATTCAAAGTAAAATAATCTCAAGTGGGAAACAGATATAAGGATTAAGTGGATTATATATAAAGTTAATTGCAATATTTTTACTAGTGACTGGGGAGCAAAATCTGTCATCGACGCTTGGGACTCACGCACAAATCTTCTAGGGGTCGGACTTCTGGGGGTGACTCACCGGCGATTAACATCTCTGCCGGTGCCAGTGATGAGGTCAGTCACCAAAAAATATAACGATTTCTCTTCTGGGCAACACTTTAAGCAGAAGATGACGAAACTGAGACAGACAACAATAGTTCTATTCACCGGACAGAACCTTGCTATGATACCATGTAATTGAAAAGAAGGGCTATTGTATTTCTTGATGTTTTATGTACAGAATTAGGGTCTAAGTGCAGAATTATATTGCATTTCTGATAACTTTAGCGTTTAAAAAATAATTTGAAAGTATAAAATCAAAACGAATCGCAGTCTGCGAAATTCATTACTTCTCTCGCAAATTGAGTTCGTCAACTCATTTTAGATATGTCTATTCACTTGTCTTGATTCCATTCTGTCAGTTGAATCTATTTAGAAATCATTACGAGAACTTGTAATGTTACAAACTGTATGCATGGGCTGTTTCATGTCATTCATAAAGTAGTAGATGATTAGAACCGATTCCGCATTTGACATATAGCATCTATTGAGGTAGTCAGTGAGATGTTGACAGAAATGTGTTAGATAGCCATTTTGTACCTTCTGCATCTATGCTGTGAAACAGGGGAAATATGAAGTTCGCCAAGCAGATTGAAGAGCCAGAGGAGCTCAGTAGAGGTGGTGGCAACCGCCTGATACTCAGCTTCTGCGGAGGACCTAACAACTGTGCGCTGACGCCTTGACAACCAAGAGATGGGGTTACCGCCAAGAAAGACAACATAGGCCGAGGTGGACGTTTTGGAGTCAAAGTTGCCACCCCAATCGGCATCACTAAATGCAATAAGAGAGAAAGTCACCAAGATTCGTCAGAGCAAACCTGGCGGACAGGGCAGTCATGAAGGCACGAAGATGAGAGGGAGAGTTGCCAGTGAGCAGCAAATCATCAACATATACCAGAAAATACATAGTTATATCGTGAAGCTTATAGATAAAGAGGGAAGAGTCACAGGTGCTTGGCCGGAAACCATAGCTCACAAGGAAGCCATGCAGCTCAGTATACCAGGCTCTCGGTGCCTGTCGCAGGCCATAGATGAGTTTGCGAAGTTTACAGACATGAAGGGGGAAGTCCGACTGAACAAAACCCGGAGGCTGTTTCATATACACCGTCTCCTGAAGCTGGCCCTGAAGAAAGGCGTTGTTGACGTCCATCTGATAGAGAGGCCAAGCCTTGGCAAGGGCAATGGTAAGGATAACCTTGATAGTTGGATGCTTGGCAACCGGGGAGAACGTCTCTTTGAAGTCGATACTCGGGCACTGACTATAGCCTTTAGCGACAAGACGAGATTTGTAGCGATCCACAGATCCATCAGGCCGGCGCTTGATTCGAAAAAGCCACTTACAACCCACAACATTTGAAGCTTCAGAGGCGGGAACCAGCTCCCAGGTGCCATTCCGAATAAGAGCATCATACTCAGCCGAAGCGGAGGCACGCCAGTGAGGGTGACGAAGAGCTTCAGTGATAGTCCGAGGTTCCTCCAATTCAGGTAGGGGATGTTTGGT
>JANZXV010000001.1:16676809-16690590 GCA_027576455.1 Erythroxylum roigii | reverse complement strand
AATCAAATTTCTAGAGAAATTTGGAACATAAAAGGTCTTTTCCAAACACAAAATAAAGTCACTGCTCAAAACCAAACTGCAAGTGTCAATGGCTTCCACATGTGAACTCGTCTTGCTTCCTAAATAGATGAATTGTTCGCTTCCCACCGGTTTCCTTAGGTTTTGCATACCCTGCAAGATATTTGAAACATGGATTGTAGAACCAGAATCAATCCTCCATGTATTAAGATTAACATTAACCATATTAGATTCATAATAAACAAATGAAATTAGAGTACCTTTCTTCTCAAGCCAGTTCTTAAATTTAGCGCAATCTTTCTTCATGTGTCCCTTCTTCTTGTTGAAGAAACACTTTGACGGTTTCTTTATATTGGATTGAGGAGAAATTTTCCCTTTTCCCTTGTTTTTGACATCATCCTGTCTCTTTTTTCCTGAAATGATCAAATTGACCCTTTCACCCTTTTCCATCAACAACCTCTCCTCTTATTGCACACACATGGTCAACAGCTCATTAATCGACCACTTGTTTTTATGTGTGTTATAAGAGATTTTGAAAGGACCATATTGTTGCAGCGGAGTGCACAGAATGTAATGTACCAAGAAATATTACCGATATAGTAAACTCCAACGCTTTCAGCTGAGCCGCTATGTCCCTTATACGCATGATATGATCACGTACGCCCTTTATTCTAGTGAGTCTTAAGGATGACAACTGAATAATCAAGGTGCTGGCTAGGGCCTTATTAGATGTAGCGAATTGTTTATCAATGACCTTCAATAGATCTCTGGCATTATTATGATGTTCGACGGAACTACGAATACCAGCAGATATCTTAGTTTTTATGAACATCACGGAGAGGCAATTAGATCTCTCAAATTTTTCATAAAGAGCAACAGCGGCTGGAGTGCTGGTCTCAGTCATACTCGATGGTTCATCCTTCCTAACAGCATAGTCTATATCCTCCTTCCACACTTTATAGTTGTCACCTCTCAATTCAGGAATATCACACTTAATATCATAAATATTCACAGTTTGAGTAACTGCAAATAAAAAAATTAAAAAATATATCCTTGCTATATATAATTTGAGACCAATAATAAATCATGGTTTATCATTGTAAATCATGCTTTCAATAGATGAATCTAGTGAATTTCAAAAAAAAAAGATGAATCTAGTGACATAAAACTTGCCTATGAGCTAAAGTTCTACTCAATTAGATTCATCTAAAACTTTATAACGAAACTATTGAA
Source organism: Erythroxylum roigii (assembly GCA_027576455.1). Classification (NCBI taxonomy): domain Eukaryota; kingdom Viridiplantae; phylum Streptophyta; class Magnoliopsida; order Malpighiales; family Erythroxylaceae; genus Erythroxylum; species Erythroxylum roigii. Next base: position 16,689,339 of record JANZXV010000001.1, on the reverse strand, counting down.
TTATGTTCCTTTTCTTAATTCCTGTGGGCAGGTTAAGAAATATCATCCAATATTTCATCCTAATTAATCATACAAATATAACAAAATTCTTGTGGGTAAATTTTATCATATCACGTATGATTAATTACAATTAATGATTTAATGTGATCTCAAAACTAGATATATAATTGTAATTAATTTGAGATGTTGTGGCTACTCCTAATTAATTAAAATTATATTAATCACTCACATTATCTTAAGTTTAAATAAAGCCTAAACATTTGCATCAATTAATAACTAATGCAAATAAATCAAATAATAATGCACAAATCATTAAATCTAATTTTGCATGTATAATCATCATAAATTTATACACACAATTTTCAATTAATCGCATGTAATTTGTGTGAATAATTAAACAATTAATATTAGTATGTCAAAATTTAAATCCAACATTAGACATAAAAATGAAAATAATTAATATTTTCATAAAATATTAATACCAAAATAATTTTATAATTAAAATCACAACATAATGGATTAGGTCTTGATTAACCCAATTAAGCACTAATATTAACATAATCAATATTAATAAAATTTTCACAAAAAAGAAAAGACGACAGACTTGTTTTCGACCTCCAGCCAGGTCGGGTGTGACTCAGCTTCATACCCGACGGAACCCCGACGCACCAGGTGCACGGAAGACGCCAGAAGATGGATGATGGCCGGCAATGGGATGACATTGACCAGTCGACGTGCGTGAGACGTCCCAAAAACAACCATGTGACGTTGCATGGATGGCGACGCTTGAAGCCATCACGTTCGGTCGTCGTCGTTCCTCTTCTCTTCACGGTTTTGTCACCGTTGGGTGCTTCATGAAGTTTCAAAACACGACTATAACGTCCATCAGGTACAAAAAACGTCGTGATATTCAACAATCTCAAGCTCATGTTTTACGGCAGAAATTCAACAATAACAGAGCATAACAGAGACATGCTTTTCAACGGTTCATAAGCAAGGCAGAGACAGTGAGGCTCTGATACCAATTGAAATAAACACTGCATGCATCTCATAACACAAAAACATTTACATGTAAGGTAGACACATGCATTTTATTCATGTATATAGCAACGGAAGCTTAACGGATAAACAAACCTCCAGCCATTGCTCAATCGATGATCCAGCAATGTCTTTGAGTTTTGAATTTTCTAGCCTCTCCTTATGCACGATACGATGGTATACTACTTGTGCTATGCGAAGATAAAGACCCAAAACAACGTTTTTAAAACCGTTTCAATGTCTCTGGCCATCACAGAGGAGGAAACATTGGCGATAACGTGTGCGTGATGAAGGGTTTAAAAAAAATCTTACATGCTATTATATGGCATTAATCCAACTCGGCTGTATTTTGAAGAAATTGTTCTTATTAGCGAATGCATCCCTTAGCTCTTGGGCCCTTGAGTGAGGTCCTTTTGAAGTTTGCAATACTAGCGTAGTTTTACATCTTCATTGAGAGTCGGTGGCCATTTTGATCACCGTGCGTTAGCGTTAACATATCTTTAGCCATACATATAGCAGAACACAGAGAAATTGTCTGTTTGTGATAAAGTATGCACAAGGTATCGTCATCAAGTTGTTTCTTTTTCAGTTAATGCAAGAGTGCTTGTGAATACTTTTGGTCTGTTATCTATTGCACACCTTTTGACGACTTTCAAATTGAAGTGAGATGTTCCCGTGAATATATATTCAACTTCCTCAAATCTAAACCATGACTCAAGTGTTTGTTTTCACTACTTTATTCCCAGTACGTCAACGATTTTAAGGATTTAGTACATGTCTGAACTTGCAAATCCACTCAAGCTTAAACGACTCACATCTTTGAATATAATACAAACAATACTCTCCAATCATGTATAGAACACTACTGACAGTATTGGGACTGTGATTATGAAGCTCTTAATTAGAAAGAACTTGTAGCATACTTGAAGAGCTTCACAAGATTATACACTTGTCAAGCCAAGAGCATCGCGAGCTAATTTATGGGCACACTGGCTGGTGATAATTTGGCTTGGTCTATGGAATGATTCTTTTTTCAATATTTTGGGAAAACTTGACCCTAGGTCGCTGCCCACACTGCAGGGAAGTAAAATAAAGTACATTCAGCAAACATCTCTGCAGTACAGTTGTGTAGAAAATAAGAGTAGAAATGATATTCTAAACGCTTGAATCCAACATACTGTGATTCTGCAGTGAATGCTGAGATCGTAATTCATCTGCTCAAGGCGGGTCCTTGCCAATTCTGCTGCTTCAGATGCCTTCCTGCATGCTTCTTTCACCTGCATTATAAAAAGTTCTGATATTGGTAATCTTGTCAAATACATAGGCCAAGATACGGTTGAAAAGAGAACTTTTAGTAGGATAGTCTACAACAGGGCAGTCAACCAGCTGAATTGGAGGAGAGAAATTAAGTATGTTCCTGCAGAATTCACCTGATTGATGCAGACATTGGGATTAAGATCAGAACTAACGGCAGATTTCTCCAGCATATCACATAGGTCAGAGTTTTCTTTGATTAAATCAAAGGCCACTTCTTCAGCATCTAGCATTAGATTTTTAGAGAAGTCAAATGCTTTCTCTGCATTAAGGCGAAAGGATGTGCAATTCAAACAACAACAACTTCCTCTGCAACCTCTTGGATTTCTTCTCAGAATACTTTTAGGAGAACTATCAGCAGTAATTCCATGAAAACCAGAAAGTTGCAGAAGTTGTTTGAATTGCTCATCCTTTCGCCTTAAAACGGAAAAAGCATTCGAGTTCTCCAAAAATCTCTCAGATTTCTTCTGATTAGTGTTGTTGTTACACGTCTCTTCAAGAGCTTTATGAATGTCAAAGTGTGATGACGAATTTAGATCTTCAGAGCCTTTGTCGAGTTTAGTGCAACGCATATTTCCAGAAGCGCCTGCAAATTTTAAGTACATCTAGATTTTAACTGGAGGTCTAAGGCAGTAATAGCTCTTAACAAATGGTGGTATCTAAAATAATGTAAAGCTAGGTGGGTGAGTTACCAGATGGATCTTTACTTATATTGATCAAATGCGGAAGCAATCTACGGTAGCTGAATGATCCAGGAGTTTTAAATAGCCTCAGTCTTGAGCACGGATTTAGACCCTATTCCACAATGAAACCCGACTTTCATAAGCAAAAATCTCGAATAAGCAAAGAACAAGAATAGTGTTCAATCAAGCTAACTTCGCATACTTTAAGTTCAATCATCATCTACCTAAGGGAGTGAAATTTCCCAGATAAGCCATAAGAAGGTGTTGGTATTGACTTACTAATTTGCTTCTCGAATTGCAATCCACCCTTTTATCTTGTGTGCAGTGGTTGTATCTAGGTCCACTACCAAGAAATGGCTTCCCAAGAACTTGATCATCACTTTGGAAGACAAAGTTGACACTGTTACCCACATTTTTAAACTTCTCTGTTTTGCTAAAATTGCGGCCATCTGATCCTGTCAGGTGGACTGATTCATTGTTTGAATAATCAAGCTCATCAGACATGACACTACTGTTATCATCTTTTTTACCAGTGTCACCTAGTTTGCTTTTTTCTTCTTTATCAGGCAAATTAACTCCCGGCTGATTCGTCCGATCTATGCCAAGTTCTTTGCTGAAACTTTCATCACTTGTTTCGCCATTTCCTTCTGCATTAAAATCAAAGTTTGATTGATTTGACTGGTCTAGATCGAGTTCTTTGCTACAAGCTGCCTCATTCAGTTTTAAAGCACCAGAAGCTTGACAAACACCATCAACTTCTGATGAGTGATTCTCTACAATCAAGGATGTCTCATCAACTGCTGATGCGCGATTCTCTACAATCAAGGATATCTCGCGGCTAGTATCAATAGCAGCTAGATGATCATTTCCTGCTTTCACTCTACCAACAGGTCTTTGATCACCAGAGTTTTCAATAAAAGGAGTGTCACTCATACGTGAAGGCAAGTAAGTGTCTGAATTAATCAAGCCCTTATCTTCGCAAGAATCCCCTGCCCCTACTGCCTCGGTCTCTTCCTTCGCAAGTGACTTGGGATAACATTCGTCAAACAACGAGGTGGGTAAGGAAGCCCTCTTGAAAGGATCAGATTGCTTTGAAGAATCAGCGCTCCTAACAATAGATGTTGAATCCAAATTATTACCTTCAGCAATAGTAACTTTAACCTGTGATGGAGCTCCTGAATCAACAGATTGATCCTCCATGACAGTATTATCCCCCTTGGTTCTATCCATAAGTGCCAGCTGGCTTTCAATCTTTGGACAGTTGACCTTTCCCAAAGCAGCTGCGAATAGAAGCCATGGCCAATTTTAGTGATCTAAAGTTTCACTTGTTACCAATTTAAGGAAAAAGAACTCATAAACAACAGAGACAACTCAAGAGAACTTACATAAATTATCTTTGGTTATGTCCATCAAGTATGGAAGCAACCTTCGGTAACCGATGGATCCTGGAGCTCTGAATACCTTAACTCGAGCATGCGTCCTGAGAACCTATTTCAGAAACCCATATACAACCAGCAACATCAATAAATACCAGTTACCGACGACCCGCAAATTAAAATAACCATTACAATAACGGCATGCTAGTTTCTCTTCATTTGACGTAAACCTGATAATAAAAACTTACCGATCTAGACGCAGAAGCATTGTTCATATTCTTGTCTTGAAAACCTTCACTCTCCCTATGTTCCCCCATCAATGGCTGAGAAAGGAACACAACTTTATCGTCGTAATGGCAGCCAAAGATGTCAGCATCTGGTGGTGTAGCCTGTACGATCTCTTCTTCTTTTGCTTCATTCGTTCTAGTCTTCTGTTCTCCCACATTCACCGAATCGCTGTTTTTCCTAATATCTATTTTTTCCAAATAATTTCCCTTGAAGACAATGCCTTTGGATCCTTCTTCAATTGTTTTCGTATACTCCTTAATCCCTTCTCCATATCCACACTGCTCTGTACTGGAAGCAGGAGAAAAGACCCGTCGAGTACGGAGATCTTTGATGGGAGTGCAAGACCAGTCATCTTTGTCGCCAAAATTTTGACTTCTTATGGGGCTGTCGTCCAGGGATAGGAACTGGGTCTTGGAAAAGATCCCAACTTGGTTTGACCGGAGACGCGGAAATGAATCAACCCGAGCTCGGCCGGATCGGTTGAGGTGATGATAGATCTGAGCTTGGCTGCGAGTGAAGATCCGATAGGGTTCGGAAGATGGCCTCTTCCGCTTCTTAGTAATAAGCTTCGAAGGTTTTTCCATGGCGGCCTATAGAGAGTATTTGCCGTAGAGTTTGTTTGCAAAGGAAAAAAGGGTTGGTAGATATTGAAGGATGTGTTGTGATGGCGGGAAAGTAACAAAGGATATGAGGTATTTTGGCGGGAATGTGGGGCGGGAACAGTATTCGCGCCTTTCAGTTAATGTTGGCATATCATTATTTTATACTTTTTAAATAAAAAATAGACTCAACTATCATATGATAAATTTTTTTATTAACTAAAAAAAGGGTCTCACGGTGATAGCAGAACCTATTGTTTATACGTTTCAGACAATGAATATCACTTGTCACATAACAATAGAGTTAACATTTATATATTTTAGACAATGAATTTCCCTTGTCAAGTAGTAGTTGGGTTCGCTATTTAGAATATAAAAATAATCTCACCTCAGCATTAACGTGAAGTTTAATGAATGGAAAGTTAATTTTGATAAAATTTTCATCCATTTATAGTCTATTTTGAAATTGTTTGAAATAGTTAAGGTTTAATTTAAATGCTTTAAACGTTAAGTTTTATTTTATATTTTATTATAAACGTTAAGGTTTAAAATATACTTTTGGTTGATATTAATAAAAGTACTATTCCCATTGTTACAATTCTTCATCTTTTCATAAATTTATTATTGTAAAGGATTGAAAAATTAACGAGAACCAAGTATTTTTATTATAATAAGGGACGTTTGGTTTGAGGGTTTGGGAACGAAGGAATAGAATAATTGTAAAAAACAGTGTTTGTTTTGGGATTTTTTATTCCAAGGGAATGGATTTATCTCATTAAATTTGAGAATCTACTAAACCCACCAAGGGGATGGGTATCGAGTTTTCATTCCAATATAAGTTTTTATCACATTTAGTTTTTACTCTTTTATCCCCAGCCTTTGCCCTACCATTCTCTTTACTTCCTTATCGTCTCTCAATTCCTTACGATCTCCCATCCTGCCTTATCGTGTCTCATCAATAAATGAATTTTTTGTTTTGCGCCTTCAGGTATACCCTCGTTTTAATTTGATATTAAATGAACTCGATAGAACCTAGTTTTATCTCATTGTAAACGAAACTTTTGCTTATTTTTCTTATATATTCTCGTTTTATGATTTAATCAAGAGAATAACCAATCTGCTATATGGTTTGATGATGTGAAAATGCATGTGATTATAGATTGAACGAGAATTATAAAACCAATATGCTTCTTTTTTTCCTTATAATTGTTTTGTGATTTAATTTGATTTTTCATATATGGTTTTAACTCTTAAAAAAAAAAGAAAAAAACACATAGCAAATCGTCTTCTACGTTGGTGTTTATTTATTTGTTTTGTAAAGCTCTTAATAACTTTCAAGAACAATGAAACATAAGTACTTTTTACAGTTTTTAACCTTCATATAAAGACGTAAGCCCTTCATCTTTATCCAACGTCTGCTTCTTCATAAAAGTCATGTCTTTTTTTAGGATAAAAAGAAGAATTACTTTTATTTTTATTGAGGGTAAAAATAGTATTATATTATCTTTCATTCCCATTAATGCAACAAACCAAACAACATTATTAGTATTAATACAGAAACCTAAATTACAAACCAAACATCATTTTTTATTTTTCATACTCATCTCCTTCTACTATTATACCCATATCTATAGCTAACCCCGTGTAACATCCCACCCCAATGGGAATGGTACAATAGTAATTTGGAAAGGTCGAGAGTGTTTAGTATTGTGTTGACATATTTATGCATATCATTGCACGTGAATAGTAAAATTTGCACATGAGAATGACTGTACATGCATTCATGACATTTTCCGGTATATGTGCTTAAATGGGATTTTTGTGAAAAATATATGGTTGTCGTGCTTGAAAATTTATTCGGAGTAGATGGGTATATTTTTGGGGAAAATTTAGAAGTTGATTGGTAATTTTCGGAAAAAATTTTCGGACCGAAAAAATCGTCAGGTGGCGAACTGATTGGTTTCCGGTACCGAAAATGTCTGCCTAATGGCACTGGGAGCCTCGAGCTCGAAGGGAGATAGTGTATACCTAGAGGGCTCTCCTACTCCCAAGACGCGTCTACTGTTTACTGTCTACTGTTTACTGTTTAAGCGCTCGGTCACAACACTGTAATGAAATGGGAAAGTGTCACATATGCATTGCATACATATTTGATTGAATACTGTAAATGGGGAAAAGGCAAGAGTGCCCTATATAATTGTGATTTGCTTGGGTATACTGATCTGGTACTTCTGACTATGTTATTGTGAACTAGACTGTGATTTGCTTGTGTGCTGCATGAATTGGGTGAACCATCGATGATGGTTCCTCACTGAGTTCGCAAAACTCACCTAAAATTTGCAACTATTTTTTTCAGGCTCTAAAGAGTAACCCGTTAGACAAATAGGAGTATTCCTACTGCATACTAGTCGGAGATAGAGGTCGGGATCAGTTCACATCTACGTTAGTGGCATTCTATTCTTGTAGCAATTTATATTTCCGCAAAATAGTGCTTTGTATTTTAGTGGGCCCCAACTGGCTATTGATAATTTATTGATTGTCAAGCGTTCACTAAAAATGTTTATGAATAAAAGTGGGCCCAATTTGGTTATGGATTGTGGTATATTAAATAGCTAATACTGTTGAGCATTTTATTATGACTAAAAATACAATTAAAGTGGGCCCAAATTGTTTACTGATTTTTGCGGATATGATCATGTTCAAAACAAAAATGTTATACTGAGTTTTTTTGACTGTATCCGACTGTTCTAGCATACCACCCTCGTGAGGCACGGGCTCGGATATCACCCACGATGTCGGGTTCGGATCTTGCGGGAGTGGGATGCTACACATTTAGCATAGGTAATTAATTGACAAATGGTAGCAATGAATGAGTGACAAATGGACTAGTAACTAGGTGACATTTGGCAGTTTATAGAGGGGATAAGTGGCTTACATGCTTAGTGACACATGCCATTATAACATGGAGACACCTAGCACTTGATGAGTCAAGCTACTGTAGGAGTAGTTTCTATTTTGTTCATTGTCCTTCTTTCCATTACTATCACCACCAAAACTCTCACATCTACTGAATCTTGCTTCAATTTTGTTCGTAGTCATTTCGAGATCCACATAAAAAATCTTCTCAAAGATAGTTATAATATGTTATCATCATTTTTCCTTTGCTAAAATCATTTTTAGTTCCATCTTCTACTTAGATGATTTTGCATGCTCGGAGAGCTAAGTTAGCTTGATCATTGAGGTGGAAATTTAAGCTAGACAAGTAAGTAAAGTGTTGTTCTTTATCGCATGTTATAATAGAAAGTTATGATGATTAAATTAGGATAGATTGTATATGATGTTTATGTTGAAGATGTGCTGGAAAATGGAGAATGAATGGGTACTTTTTTGTCCAGTTTTTTCATGTACGAAAACAACAATTTATAGGCTCTTATATGGATGAATTAGATTGAGATTTGACGTATAAATGAAGGTGCATTCATGGTAAAGATAGGTGTTATTGAGTCTAGAAAACAATTAAAGCTGTAGGTGTGTTTGTAAAAAGTGTCTGTTAATGATATAAGTGAGTAGAATTTTGTAAGCCTTAGTGTAACCAATATAGAAGTTAAATTAACCTAAAATGAAGTAACCTTAAAGGGCATGAAATCTGGAAATTTGCAGGTGCTATTTATGTGTTTAAGCTTCTAAAATTCGTGAAGTATTGAAAGTAGTAAAGTTACACACATTAGTGATGTTGATGACAAATTCTGGATTTGTAATTTCAGCCTTGTGTACATGTTGAACCAGTTGAGAAATTTCAGTCTTAATTAGTATATTTGGACTTGATTAAGGCTAGGAATGAGCCTAGATTGTTGCTTGATTAATTATTTAAGAGCTTGATAAGTTTATGTAGTTAATTAATGTCATAACCTAAAGAATAGACTATTTTAATGTGGTTGAGGTCAAATATTGAAATTTTGATTTGTTTAAGGAATAAATGAGTTCTTTTAATGCAAACATGATCTTAAAGACATGAGTAATGTGTATAAGGTATGGATGAATGAGAATTGAAGAACATGGGGTAATTATTAATGAGAATTGGGTAAATGTATTAATATATATTGTTGGAAAAAGTTTGGTGAATGTATAGATCTAGCTTGCTAAAATTCCAGATTTAAAGTAACAATTGTGTGTGTGTTATAAGAGGCTTTTGATCATGAAAATTTTCAAGGATAAGAGTAAAGTATGGTTGATGTATTTGTAGTAAATCAAGCTAACTTAAAGGTACAAACTTGATTGCAAAATGGTAGTATACAAAATACGATGTTTGAATGTTCTTAGGGTATATAAGCATAAATTGAATATTAAGATCTATGTATAAGACTACATACCTGGGAAAGTCAATTGAGCATGCATTGAACATAACACATATACATGGGTATGATTGAGTATTTATTTGATTAAACAAGTTAGTAATGTGTACATATGAGTGTATTGCATGATTTATAAGCACAAATTGACCGACAACTTCCAGACATTGCCAGCTCGTTAAGGCAATAGGTATCTGGAGCATATTGTGAGTTAACTTAAATGTTTACTCACTATATTTGAATTGTTCTCAATTAACTGTTAGATATTGAACTGTTGCTAATATGATTGTGTTAATTTCAGATATTGATGGTCCGAGGAATTTTGATATTTGGGACTGTATTAGAAGTGTTTGCAAATTGAATGTGAATATGGAAATTGTGTTCTCAACTATATGTTGAATGCCGAACTTAGATTTGATGAATGTGCTATATAAATGTGCACACTAAATGAGATTTATTGATAGCATAATATGTGATTTGATGCATTTTCATTACATTGATATGCATCATTAAATAAAGGAGTTGTGACCGGAGTGACTAACATAAAAAAGAGCTTAAAGCTCATAAATGTGCACACAGAGCCACAGGCTCTACGATTAATGAGCCTGGTATCTACAACAGGTACGGGATAGTATCTAAAATGAACCTGGTATCCACAATGAATACGAGACAGTTAAATAGGCACTCGGTCACAGCAAAATAAAAATAAAAGTGGAGTCTCAGGTACATTGCATATTTATCGTTACATGTATCATGTGAATCATTATAAAGAATGACTAAATTGAGTTGATATAATGTTATGCTATGTTTGTGTACATGTGAATGATTGTGAAAAAAAAAGTACTAAATTGTGTTGATATAGTGATATGCAGTACTTGTATACATGTGATTATATGACATGTTTATATTATAATGTGTTTATTGAGATATGATGTATAGTGTGATTTGGTATACAAAACTGTATGAGAATTTATTCAACCTAATGTGATATGCTTGTGAATTTGGTTGTATACTTATGATATTGTGCTTTGACTCAAGTGAGCGCATCGATGATGGTTCACTTACTGAGTTCGCAAAACTCATCAAAATTGTAACGTTGTTTTTCAGGTATTGAGGAGACCTAGCTTTTAAAGCAATCTAGTAGCAATCTAGTATTGTCAATTTTGGAATCAAGCATGGCTCAAAGGTCTGGTCAGCTGATGTCTGAGGAGTTTAGATAGATTATTTTCGTTAGCATCTCATTTCATATTAGATATTTTCTAAAGTACAGTAAACTCTCAGATATTTTTGTAATATACATATATGGATTATAAGATGTAATGACAATGTAAATGATGTCTGTGAAATGAAATGAGAAATGTTGAACTTATGATCACTTATATTCTGTATGATGCCATAATAGTGAATTTGATTATTCTAGCATGTCATTCTCATAGGGTATGTTCTTGAATATCCTCTGGATATTTGGGTATATGCTTTATAGTAGTGGTGTGTTACATACACGTTTGTTTAAGTATCTCTATTCTATAGTCTATAAGATTAGTCACTTCCTCTATAAGGAAGAAACATAACATGTGTTAATTTTTTTACACTCTATTAATGTCTAGTCTCAACAGAATAACGACTAGGAACAGTTTAGAAGTAATACATAAATGCAATATAATTCTCATAATTATGATCTTGTCATAAATGTATTTGTAATGTATATTTATCCCAAGAATTTTGTCATATGCATCTAAATGTGTATAAAATAAAGAATGCTTTCAAAAAATTTTGTTACTTTAACCAACCAATTGGTTGTAGGGTATAAACCATCAATCTTCCATTTGTATTAAACCAAACTTTTATCTTATACCATATCACCATATGATGATCATATTACTATTAGTATAATGGTTTAGTGAAAGTGTTAGCCCCGAATTTTTTTTTTAAATTAAGCATGATTAGATTAAATTAAGTAAATTGAGTTAGCATTAGTTAAGTTGTTATTAATTTAGTAAGATAACATTAAATGAGTTAGATTGCATGTATTAAAAAGGAATTTAATGAGTTAGGTAGTAAGTAAATGTAATTAATGTGTTAGTTGGGCCTAAGGAAATAATGGGCCTAAATGAAATGAGAGAAAGAAGAAGTAAATGAGTTGTAGTGATTTGGGCTTGAGTGATGTAGGTGGAAGTGTAAGAAGGAAAGAAAGACATTTGGGCTTGAGCTTGTTGGGCTTAAGTTAAATGAAGAAGAGTATAAGAGAAGGAAATAAGTGAAGAGTTGTCTTGCAAATGAGAGAGGGAAGAACCGAAAATTAGAGAGAAAAGAGAGAGAGTGAGTCGTGAGAGGGGGAAGAAAGAAGAAAAGAGAAGGTTTGTGCTAGGGCTTGGATTTTCAAGAGATCAAGGAAGGTTTTGAAGAAAGTTCAAGAAGTAAAAGGGTGGAAAATGGTTTAAGCTACATTTTGAACCAAGAAACTCTTTGGTTGAGTCAAGAACCAAGGTAAGTCTTCATTTCAAGTTTAAGTCTTGGTTGGGTTTTGAGTTAGAAGGCATAGAATCAAGATGGGTTTAGTGATTCCAAGGTTAATTTCATGAAAGAGTTCATGTAGTTTTCCAATTGAAGTTATGTTGACTTGGGTTTTTATTTCTCTTGAAGAAGGACAAGAGAGAGAGGAAGAGCAAGAGGAAGAGCATCATTAAACAAGATTTTAGCAAGTTTTAAGGTAGGTTTCATGATTATCTTTATGTTAGTAAGTGATGAATGCTAAATAATTAATGACATGTATGATGTTCAACTACTTTGAAAATGAGCATTAAATGTGCATTGAGTTCTTGACTTTGCTTGAAAATGAGCATTGATTGTCTATGATTGTCATTAAATGAGAATTTTAGCAGT
>JANZXV010000001.1:16632353-16643954 GCA_027576455.1 Erythroxylum roigii | reverse complement strand
AAAAATTTTAATTTAAAAATTTTAAGATGAAGCGTAAAATAATAAATAAATTTATATTATATTATATTATAAAGTTTTATTCAATAACATTTTATTATAAACTTTTTTTATCTTTTTTAAATAATAATTTTTAATATTATATTTAATTATATTATATTTAATTATAAACGGTTTCATTTCATACGGTACCCTCTTATAAAAAGTTTGAATTTATTTTAACAAGAAATTAACAATAATCTTTGAATATGTTAAAATTGAAAAGCATTTAAAGGACAATCCGAAAAGTAAAATAATAATAATACAAGCTATAATTGATATCTTCCAGGGAATGAAGCAAGTCAACGTTATCGTCGATGGACACATGTCCCAATGAACGGACTCGTCGGTTCGGTTTCAGCTGCTCCAGCTGCTTGACAAAACATACATAACTAGCAAGTAGTCTTCCTCTTCGCTCGCGTTCCCTCCCACGTCCGCGTTAGGATAAAAACTCCAATCTATTTACATATTTACTTTTATATCACTCGTATACTCATTCTGTTTGTCCTCTCTGCGCTTCCTCTCTCGGTAGACCTTCTTTTGCTTGCTTGATTCTTTATATATATGAATCACAGGATATACTTACGGCAGCTTTGCTGAATCCGCCACACCCAGTTTCTGCCAATAGCATGGCTGTTGCTTCTTCCACGACTCACTTTCTTTTGGGCACTTTTGACCCTAGACGTGCGCTTTACTTAACGTCTCTCTCTCGCCGTCCAGTCTTCTCTGCACACTGTCGCCGTCTCTCTTCTGTTGGCCGGTTTCGACTTTGTTGCGAATCCAAGGTTTATCTTCAATCACCATTTCTTTTCTCTCTTTGTTCTTGCTTGGTCAATTTAACGTTGCTATGCGTGGAAATATGCTTTTGTGCGATGGTTCTGCGTTGTTGAGTTCATTGATTTCTTTTTTTTATTTTTATATTGGTGGTGCTGTTGTTTTCTTGATTGTTAATAGTTTGGACAATTTCTGGAGATCACATATGTTGCTGATGATCTGATTGAACAATTTTGGTTAAATGAGTTACTATTTTTGATGAAAACAGAGGAACCTCTGTCCTTATCTTTTTAAATCTTTTTTTTGTTTTACGCTGCGCTGAATAAATGGTTGTTTGAAAGGTTAAGGTCTAGGATAGGACCCTAGAACTTGATAGGGTCCCCAAAGAAAGCATGAGCGGTGCAGACATTAATAAGTTTGAGTTCTCAAGTTTTACACGTTCTACATTTATTGCGATAGTGACATATGGGGTTTTTGCTGCTTTCAGTTTTAGGTGCCGCATAATTAGATGAAGTTATGAGCGATTCGGTTGGCTTCCTAGGTGTCAATGCATCATTTATCTAGCTTGCACAAACCCATTACGAAAGCTGGTCCCAGATGTGTTTTTTCATGTTTCAATACCACTAGACAATGTGGATGCGTTTATGAATGTATGTGCCTTTTTATCTTTAATTCGTTGGAGTTGTCTCAAATTTCCACTCAAGGCGTATTAATGTCCTATATTTGATGTAGGTTGATATTTTGAAAGCAAAATTGTGAAATCACACAACTAAAATTTTCATCTTTCCTAAAGTTTACTTCATAAAGCCACGCATGCTTGTCCATTGCTTTTCCTTAATGTGGGAAGGCATCCAAGTTCTTCACGTTTGCTTTTGTGTTAATGTTCACATGTTTATCCAAGATACATGACTGGGAGTAGTATAATGTCATTTTTTCATTTTTTTCTTTCATAGGCATTGGAAACCAGTATAAGAAGGTGCGCTCCTTACCTAGAAAGTGCACTACTTTCAAGCAACGGGGCCCTAGGTTCTGATGAATGGAGGACAGTTCCGGATATTTGGAGGTCGTCAGCAGAGAAATATGGTGATCAGGTTGCACTAGTGGATCCATATCATGACCCACCAACCAATATGACTTATAAACAGGTAACTTCCGGTTCACATGTTTGGCATTACTCATTAAATTTCTTTCTTTATTTGGTTGTTGCTATGAAGTTTATAAAGAAATCTGTTAGCTGTGGTGCAGCACCTTGTTTTCTTTTCCTTATAAGTGCTGATAGGGCGTGTTTCACTTTTCACGTTGGAGAATTTGGATCTTAATGATATTGATATTTACTCTTAACCATTTTACACTTGGACGCTATAAATACCTAACTGTTATACTTTTACATAGTTCCTGTAATTCTAGTGGCACATTTCATGCTCCTGTCAGGTATTATTGCTGCACTGTTTTGTATTGGATTGTAATTACAAATAAGAAAAATCTCTGTAACAAATTTTAGCATTGTCATTATAGATCGCCATTGCCTCTCCAACAACTGCATTGCTCATTTTGTTAGGACGCAGTTTTGCTGCAGCCACATTTTTCTGTTGTCACGTTTTTCTGTTTTATTTCTACTGCCACTGTTGGCACCTTACCAACTCAGTTAATGCTTCTTTCCACTCATGTCATTACCACAATGGGATCAAGGGAGAATGTGTTGGTTGTGCCATTTTTAAAGGCTTATATAAAAAATGATATATAGAAGGCCACATATGACTTTAGTGCTCTCAAGACAAACTTTAAAAAATTTGCATATTTCTAATTACTCTTAAGATTGACGTATAACATAATTTCTTAATCCAGATTTAGCATAGCTGCCTAATTCAGAGTAGTACGTTGGCTTCAAGTTTTCTCTGCATTTTCCAATTAAACCTTTTCCTTCCTCTTGAAAATTGTAGTTGGAACAGGAAATTTTAGCTTTTTCTGAAGGGCTGAGAGTTATTGGAGTGAAGTCAGATGAGAAACTTGCACTTTTTGCTGATAATTCATGTAGATGGCTTGTTGCAGATCAAGGTAAATAGCAGGTCAAATTCTTTAAAATTCAGCAGTAAATTTCCTTATTCTTGTATGATTTATGCTAGACATCATATTACCAACCTTGGGCTCATGCGTGTGGTTGTGATTGTGGGATTCTGGTTCTCCTTTTCCTGAATTCAACTTCATCTCATCATTTTCGATCATTACTGGAGTACTTGGTTTAGCCATATCTTTCAATATTTTCAAACATGCGCATCTCTTTAAAAGAGGAAATGAATGGCTTCTCTTTGTTTTCTCCATCTAATCTTGAAGTTAGGTGACACTTTTACATTTTTACATTCTTGATTTACCTTGTTCATGATATACCATTGGGACTAACTATATCATCTGTATTGAGTACAAAATTTTCTTTCTTGTGCTGTTTCCTGTAGGTATGATGGCCATGGGTGCAATTAATGTTGTCAGGGGATCAAGATCATCAGTTGATGAGCTGTTGGATATATACAATCACTCTGAGAGGTGGGCAAAGAAGTTCTCTTATAAAATGGGCCTTTACTATTTCAAGAATCAAAAGTCAAAACAGAATTGATTTCTTACATCTAATTGTTTCAATGTTTGCTTGAAACTGAAGCTGTATGCCAAATATAGTTCAATACTATGTTACTGGGTTATAATACCAGGCCAAGAAACATTAAACTTAGATTTTAGGGACTGAATCTGCTGGGACATGGGTTAAACTTCTGGGAGATTGGCCAGAGAGTGTAAAAGTAATTTGAGCTACTTTTACAGAAAATAAAACTTTGATCGAAATTATGAACAAAACCAAGATGATCAAAAAGTACCTAAAAACAGTGGAGATTGTGGAGTTGTGTCAGCTACTTCAATTGTGGTTTTGGTAATAGTTTATGGACTGCATTTTCTTCAGTCACGTTTGCATTATGTGTCTTTACCCCAATGTCACAGTGGCAATGCTGGCATCCACGACTTGCTATTTAAAACCACATTTATTTTTAATTTTTCTGAATTACATATATACTCGCTGGAAATTGTATAGATATGATAGCACTTTTAACTTGATAGTATAAGGCTTCTACAACTTTGACTTCCTTTATTACATGGACATTTGATTTTGTCTCAATCAAAGCTGCTGATATGTTTTGGTTGCTACAGTGTTGCCCTTGCAGTCGACAATCCTGAATTATTCAATCGAATTGGAGAAATATTTTGTTCCAATGCAACTTTGAGATTTGTCGTTCTACTCTGGGGGGACAAATCATGCCTTACAATTGATAAAAAGGAGATACCTGTTTTCACTTACGAGGAGATTATAGAGTTGGGACAAGAAAGCCGTAGTGCTTTGCTTGATTCTGGTGATGCTAGTAAGTGATCACTTTTATCATGTATTTCCTTAGATTCCTCAGGCAGTTCTTCCTGGGAGATCCCTTTAGTCTATTTCTTGATGACCTGCACATTATTTTATAAATCAATACGTTTTACTCCTCAGGCCCTGTAGCATGAGCGTAGACAATAAATGCTAAGATTAATTTGAAACTTCATACTAAATACTTTATAAAAGTTAAGTTTAAGTCTCATTTCTCTGAGAGAAATCTTCTGGCCACAGATTTGTGAAAATCAGTAATTTGGTGCACGTTACCAAAAAAATTGATGGCCTAAATTTGGTATCTTTCCTTGGTTGAAGATGAATAATAGTAGCACACAAACTTACCGCTGATGTTACAAAAGCTTATACCACGTACTTGACTAATTCTGATGATTACAGGGAGAAACTGTGTATTTCAAACAATCAACTCTAACGATGTTGCTACACTTGTTTATACTAGTGGAACCACCGGAAATCCAAAAGGTGTTATGCTTACACATAAGAATCTGTTGCACCAGGTTCGTTTATTCTTTTCTTCTTCTAGTAATTTTTACTTGGAAATTTCAATGAAATTGTATCACTAGCCATGTGTTTTTATCAACACTTCTGACAAATCAGTGTAATGCATCATATTTAACTGATTAACATCTAATTACATAAAGTTTCACTATGTATGCTTTCCTTTACCTCCTGATGTAGCACTTTTTCTATGAAAAGGAAATGGTCGTTTTATAAGCTAAACAAAAAATTCACCTATCTTATGCTTTTGATGCAAGTCTCTATTGACCCACTTAGCTGGAACGTATGTGCTATATGCTTGAATTTTTTTTTTGGCTCTATAGCCATTTTTTGCCATTATGAGTTGGCAATCTTTCAAAAAGTTTGGCATAACTAACTGTATTGTTTACTGTGATTTATTACTATCTGATGATGTAAACTTCTGTGCCATAATATTATGTATCAAGGCTTGCTAAAGGGGAAATGAGATAGCAAAACAATTGAGGCTAATTGTATTTCAAAAACATATGACAAGCGTCTCAGTGCATAGACTTCTGGAGTTCTTGTGAACAGATCTATGCCACTTTCTTTCTATTTGTTTTGTGATCACGGTATTTCATTTTATTTCATTAAGCAACTTTCCAAGGGACATCAGTTCCTTCTAGAAGTTTGCCCTTCCCTTCAAAGTTGGGATATAATTGTTTCTTTGGTCTGTTTCATTTGAATCAGCTTCAGGATTTTTCTAATGGTTGCATTTATCTATGTTCTTAATGAAATTGTAGGTTCTCTTTTGGTTTAAACTTTTTAATGCTTCTTTATTTTTGTTTATTATCATTTCCTTATTTCTTAGGAAATACCTTCTTTATATTTTTCTTCTTCTACTTTCTGTCAGATAAATAATTTTTACAAAATTGTACCGGCTGAACCTGGGGATAGATTTCTAAGTATGCTTCCACCTTGGCATGCTTATGAGCGAGCTTGTGAATATTTCATATTTACATTGGGAGTTGAGCAAGTATACACCACTGTGAAAAACTTAAAGGTACAGCTTTCTGATCTTCTTAATTGTCCACTGACTTCATATTCAAAGTTTTCTTATTTGGTTGAGGACTTGCATTACATGCTGTTATACTGGCCCATGTGATTTTCAAAATCTTTTTCTACAGGATGATTTGCGGCGTTATCAACCACACTACATGATCTCCGTTCCTTTGGTATATGAGACACTCTACAGGTATGTCATAGCCTGTTGACTTTATCAACTCAACTGTGTTTCTGTTTGCGAAAGTTTATGTGTTCCATCTACTTGAATCATAAATGAAGAAGACTTCCTGAACTTCTACTGGAAATGGTGATTCTTTGTTTAAACCCTGCCATATAAGCTATTCTGCATCACTTTTTGGTACAACAGCACTCAGCAGAATCTTTCCTCCCACTGAAATCAGTATTTAATTGTTTTAAAACTAAAGAACATGTTATGCTAAAGCATAATACATTTGATTGTTTGTGCCATTGCTTTATCTGTCAGGGGCTGGTGGAAAGTCATTGTTGTTGTTTCATGAAGCTCTATAGTTTTCCCACTACTAAGTCAAAGAGTAACCTTTCTGACAGTCGAAGTACTATTACTCTGCTGTCTTCTTAGATATCAAGTTTATTCATTCTTGTTTACTTAGAGAGCCTCGTGTATATCTCTCACATCTTTTCTTTTTTCTATTTCCTTTTCATATCTTGAAATTCAACGACAACTAAGAATTATATCTATGCATGATCAATAGTAATGGGATGTCTATGTAGTGGGATACAAAAGCAGATTTCTACAAGCTCAACCCTTCGAAAGTTTCTGGCACTTACATTCATCAGAATAAGCCTGGCATATATGGAGGCAAAGAGAATTTACGAGGTCTGAGCTCAAACTTTTCTTCTTTTTAACCTCTTTTAATGTGCTTGATCATTCCTTATTTGCATATGAAGTCTTCAAATTATGAAAAAAGAATATTTCTGTGAAACATATAAGAGTCTACTATCCTTTGGTTGTTTTGTTATGCTGTTCTCAGAAACACTTTTTTTTTTTACTGAATATGGTGATAAAAGTTTGGTTAGTAACAGATGGGTAACTTGCTTTCCTGATCCAAGAGCTCATCAACTTAAAGTTGAATTGACCAATTTCTCTTGTGTTGAGCTCCATTCAGGGGACTTATCTGACCAAGAATCAGAATCAACCATCATATCTTTATGCAATGTTGGATTGGTTATGTGCAAGATTTGTTGCTGCAATATTATTGCCAATGCACTTGTTGGCTAAAAAGCTTGTGTACAGCAAAATCCACTCCGCTATTGGAATGAGAAAGGTTTTGGTTTTTCTCAGTTACTTTATTTGATGGTCTTTGTTAATGCCTGCTTTTTATGGTAAGGTGTTCATTTGATTTTTTAGCGAGTGAGAATTCAGATGTTGCATGTATAAGGAACCTGCACTCAGTTTTTACTTGAAAAGTTGTTAAAATAGTTTGAATCCTTTATGCCTTTTCATTTGCAAAGCAATTTGTTGAGTTTGAAAGTCCGTATAAGGTATTGAAAATGTAACTTAAATCTTTTAAGTAAACGATTCATACATTGGTTTTGACCTTATTCACAAAGCCCTGTAATTGCTACTCATATGCAATACTTCCATCCTGCAACTTCTCGGAAAACACGAGTAAAAGAGGAACAAAGTGCTCGTGAGTCAAAATGTAATAATCTACTACAAAAGTAATAAAATAAAAGGAACCAAAGTTATTCTTTGAGTTTTCTATAAAGGCCATGGTATCTTTTCCATCATAAGATCTCAATCATTTTATGTCTCCTTATTTAGATTTGAACTCGTACTTTTCCTACTAATTAAGAGTTTTTATATGCCTATGGTATCCTGCAGGCTGGCATTAGTGGAGGTGGTAGTCTTCCTTCATATGTGGATAAATTCTTTGAGGTTGAAGTCTGGTTCAGTTGCTTGTATAAATAAGACGTTAGATGTTATTCTCTTATTTATGCACCGTGTGAGTGCAGGCAATTGAGATTACAGTACAAAATGGCTATGGTATGACGGAGTCATCACCAGTTACTGCTGCACGACCACCGACCTGCAATGTAAGATATGCACCAGTTATATTATAACTTCAGAAATTCTCGGTTGCAAAAGTCACTTACTCATATTAGAGTAAGTCAGGCACTCTTTTCTCCAGAATGTTTACTTTAATAATCCATAACCTACCTATGAGCACCCCTTGAAAACCTAAAATATCATGATTCTGTTGTAATGTCAATTTGTTTCCTTATTTAACATGTCCCATCTATCTTTCATTGTGTTGAGGATACATGAGGTTTCAACTGCTTATATCCGTTAGGTGATTAAGAAAACCTTTAAAATGCTACGCATGTGTATCATCCTAACATCATAAGTTGACACATTTTAATTCTTTCTTGTTAGTAATCTATTTTGAAGGATTTATTCTTCATGTTAGATATCTGAATGGACCGGTAAGTCAATTGACAATGTAATAGATTTTAAAATTTGAAGGTTCTTGGCTCAATTGGACCCCCTATTCCACATACAGAATTCAAAATTGTAGATGCTGAAACAAATGAAGCTGTTTCACTAGGTTCAAAGGGGATTGTAAAAGTTAGGGGCCCACAAGTCATGAAAGGCTACTACAAGGTAATGATTTGACCTTTACAGACCATTTCATTCTGTTAGAATACATGTGCTGTTGTTTCTTTTCTTTTTCTTGTCTTTAACTAAAACTCATGTTTTGAGACTTGGCCTGGGTTATTGACTTGGGCAGGGGAAAGGTCAAGGGGTCAACTTAAGGTCGAACTAGTGTCAATCTGAACTATATAATTATAAATAAACTAAACATAGGTAGTCGCTGATTAAAAAATGTGGAACTACAAAATGAATTGTTATCTATTCTTAATATATCAAAAGTTACCTTTGGTGCCATTTTGTCCTATTCTTAAATATATTTTTTTGGAAATTCCTATTTTTAAATATTGAAAGGTTTTACATTGTTTTTTCTCCATATTTGGAGAGTTTACTTTTTACCCTCCAGCCTCTTCTTATGCCCCTGAATGTGGAAAATGTGCTGGCATTATATATTTGAACTTAGGTGTTTACTGATTATCTCCACTTGTCTGCGAAATTAGTTTCTCCAGGCACTTTGTTGGTTTTCTTGGGTAGTTTGCTTCTAAAGCTTTCTGTACAAAAGTCAATCTTAATCAGTGAATCATGTAGCTGCCTGACAATGTTAGTGATGAATTGATTATTAGTAACGGACTTTTGACTGTGGTTGACAGAATGAATTGGCAACAAAGCAAGCCTTGGATGAAGAAGGTTGGCTAAACACTGGTGATATAGGTTGGATAGTTCCTCAACATTCAAGAGGAAGAAGCCGTTCTTGCGGTGGGTTCATCGTTCTTGAAGGGCGTGCCAAGGATACTATTGTTCTTTCCACAGGTATGTTAGAAGCATGTAGGTTTTCTTGGGATTTAGTCAGGCCTCTTATACCTCCATTCTTTTATATACTATTCAAAATCAAAACTGCATTATAGATGTCAAAGTAGCTGGAACCTTGGTTGAAGTGAGTTTTAACCTTGTGCCGGCTTTGCAATGTTCGAGTTCACTTGCTAGTATGTTAAAGATGATTCTCACCTCACATATTTACTCTGAAATCTTCCAAAACTAGAATTATTTGTCATATCAAGTTGAACTCAATTTGCAGAGATAGTCTGTGACGATTCCTCTTAACTTGCCCCATATCTTTTATTAATTTAAGTTTGTATGAGAAAACAGGTGAAAACGTTGAGCCCTCAGAGCTTGAAGAAGCAGCTTTGAAGAGTTCCCTAATTCAACAGATCGTTGTTATTGGCCAGGCACGCTTAATTTGGCAACCTTTGGCGTCAAATTTCTATCCTTTTAATTTTATATTACATTTTGATTCCCTACTAAATGACTTTGTTTCCTTATAAAGGATCAACGTCGTCTTGGAGCTATAGTTGTTCCAAACAAAGAAGAGGTACTATTGAAAGCAAAAAAGTCGGCTGTTGTGGATCCCAATGCCCCTGAGTTGAGCAGGGAACAGATGAGCAACTTGCTGCACGAAGATTTGAGACACTGGTAATGCCCAACCACCTGAATCTTTGTGCATGAAAATGGATAACAGAAAGTTTAATCCGAGTGACTGCTTTCTCCAACTTTAGGGTCTTAAATTTTCCTCCTGTTTTTTATTGCTGTATATGCTGTTAAAACTTGGATAGAATCAAGAATGGCCTGACCTTATTTTCAATTTTATCTGCCTCAACTATTTATTGTGAAGTTGCACTTCGATCCTTCAAAGTTGATTTTATCCAAAAAAACAGTAATAACTAACTCAACCTTAGAGAAATTGTGCGACAATCTGCAGCATAGTACCATCTGTGAAGACAATGCTTTTACATGCAGGATGGCAGGCTGTTCGTTTCAAATTGGTCCAATTCTCGTTCTGGAGGAACCTTTCACAGTACGTATTTGATGCCTGCTTTTCTCTTTAACATTCAAGTATTTAAGCTCACACTTTGCCACTCTATCCAGATCGAGAGTGGCTTGATGACCCCAACCATGAAAATTAGAAGGGACAGAGTTATAAACAAGCTCAAGAAGGAGATCGAAAATCTCTACAATACAAGTAAATAGACAGTCACAGGTACAAATAAAGACTGCCCTGTAAGACAAATAAGGTTTTCCTTGCCCCCTAAGGTGGTAATAATTATGGAAATGATTCTCTGGTTCAGGCTTAATAGAGAAACAAAGAAAAGTACTCCTGGTTCAACTTAGTTTTCGATTTGCCTACATGTGTCTCACCTGCCTACTGATTTCTGTATCCGTTGTTCTTTGGAAACTAAAATATGTAATTATATTTCTAGAAATATAAAGTGAGAGTTTATTCTACATTGAAAAAAGAGAAGAAAGAAGACTAACATATAAGCTTAGTGAATGACTCCACCTATCAGTAATTGATTTTAGGATAGAAACTCACTTAGACCTGTATTTAGTCTAACTTTGTGCGAGTCCGTAGGCCATTGTAAATTCTATCAATATCAAATATCAAATATAAATGGTTGTTTAGCATGTAGGAAACTGTCGTCATGACGTTGTTTATACTCTTTATTAACAATATTAACATTACTTTTGATTCAAAGATAGAAAAGAAGAAAAATACTACAAGGATGCAATCAAAGAGCTCTGCGAAAATACACACGTGACACGAGTTTTTAAATATGCAACAACTTTATGATACTTTAATAATTCTAAAAGTAAATGCTAATAAAACTAAATAATAATAGGGTTGATTGTAAAATAAATATTTAATTTTATAATATTAACTCAAATTTTGAAAGTGGCATTAAAATGTAAAATAACTTTTAAATAGTTTGATGTTAAATTTTGATGACCCAATAAGTCAAATTATGTGCTACGTGACTAATTTTATTATTTAATAAATTAAAAATATTAAAAATTCTAATTATGAAATAAAATGTATAACTATTTTAATATTTTTGATATTTTAATTTGTTGAACAATAAATTTATACGTGACATAAATAGTAATCACGTGATAAAAATATTAATTTAATATGACTTGATACATTATTTATATTATAAGATAGTTTAATATTGAACTATTTTTATTAAAAATTAAAAGTTGAAATATTTTGATGCTAAGATTACAAAATTAATTAAAATTTGAAAATTTTTATAATTACCCATAATAATAAGTAAATGTTATAAAAACATGGTAATTGAAAATAAAGAAGATAAAAAGAATTTTACCGTAATTAATTGTTAACTTAGCACCGCTAAAGTTAAAAAATATAGAAAATATTTTT
>JANZXV010000001.1:16603113-16615641 GCA_027576455.1 Erythroxylum roigii | reverse complement strand
ACTAACTCAAGCTGATGCTTCCGTCTTCTTTTCTCTTCCGTCTTCTTTTCAGCGTCTGCTTTCTAGCGTCTGTTTTTCGCTTCCGTCTGATTTTGCTTCCGTCTGCTTCTGCTTCCGTCTGCTTTTTGCTTCGTTATCTTCCGTCTGTTTTTGCTTCCGTCTACTTCTGTTTCCGTTTGTTTTTTTTTTCTTTGTTATCTTTCATCTGCTTTTTGCTTCGCTATCTTCCGTTTGATTTTTATACTTCGCTATCTTCCGTCTGCTTTTTCATTTGTCTCCTTTTTGTTTATCTTCAAAATTATTAATCGTAAAGTTATTTTGACTTAACAATCTCCTCATTTTTGATGATAACAAATACCTTCATTAGACACATGAAAAGCTTTACAAAAACAAAAAATACAAGGGTAAAAGAAATTAAAATGGAGCCAAGCGGCAAATAGATACACTGGAATTTCTCTTTACCTTCTGTTTCCTTTTCAATGTGTTGCAAACAAGACATATACAATGGGTACTGGTTTCAAAAATGGTCATCCAAGTGGAATCATCCCCTAGTCATGAATGCATTGTTCAGAAAGACTGAAGAATTAACAGAATTCCAACTGCATGTTTCTTTTATTGAGGTTCGTCTTTTCCTTCCTTAACCCCAATTCATACAGTTGTTTCATGAACACCCTATTATGTTTATAAGAGTGTATACGTCTGTCAGTGGATAATAATAACACATTGGCATGCATTTCTTGTGAAAATATCTGTAGCTAGTACATCGGATATCTGGCTTTAAATATAGCTGAGCTGTCATACAAATTAAAGCAGTTCTACAGAGAGAGCTAACCTACCATTTAAGTTTAATAAAAAGAGACCTAATGCCCCGAAATCAAACACTCATCACCTGAATTCGGCACACCTAGCTAGTTTTCACCAGTTTCCTTCAATATATCATTGGTTAACAGTAGTGGTCTTCAACAGCCATAGACCTTCCAATAATGCGCCTGCAGTGATGTAGATGCTGCCGAGATAATCTTATTCCAAAGTCATGAGTAATGAGAATTTCCTTAATCTTCTTTTTTCTCACTCTCTTTACTTGTCATTTCTTCTCTAGTGGCTTTCAATGTCCAACTTTCTTTTAGTAAGATAAACTTGCAGGATTTTTCCTGAACCTGTTAGTAATGACCCTTTTGGGATTGACATGCTCATGCCTAATTCTTAGCTCGGCTAAGTGCCTATGCAAATTCTCAGCTTATCATGAAGAGTGTGTTGACAGGCACAGGCGAGTGGCTAACAGAAAATGAATGAGTTTCGAGTCACTTTGCAATGTTTCATCATAACCCATTAATTTCCTTGTACGTACCACAATCAATTCATGACAAAAAAAGATAATAAATGGTATAGGAGATGTGCAAGTGTTGGATTAGCAAACTTCAGCTTTAATCCTGATAGCTGGGTGATTATTTTAGAAGCAAATTAAAAATGTTTGTTTTAATTATGAATCTTAGATCATCAATAATTGTAGAAGTTATTAAAGATAGATAAAATGGGTATGTCTTACTGGTTAAAAAAAACTGGGAGTTTAT
Source organism: Erythroxylum roigii (assembly GCA_027576455.1). Classification (NCBI taxonomy): domain Eukaryota; kingdom Viridiplantae; phylum Streptophyta; class Magnoliopsida; order Malpighiales; family Erythroxylaceae; genus Erythroxylum; species Erythroxylum roigii. The sequence continues at coordinate 16,614,070 of JANZXV010000001.1, read as the reverse complement.
GATAAACTCATTCTTTAAGGCATTCGTGGTCTTTGGCCAAAAGCGAGATATTAGGATCGGAAGTGAGAAAAAGAGATGTAGTATGACTCTTATGACTTTCGTGTTTGTAGTCGTTGGCACGCGATATTTACCACCACTCTAGAGCAAATGCGTAAGTAAATTCAGTCCACTTTCTCCAATGTGATACCACTGTTAATGGAAGTATGAATGAAGAATATCTATGTGCAATACTGCATCTGGTAGATCTTGCTGGTTCAAAAGAGCTTTGGCGATGACTGCATAGGGTTTGGCGTGATGGTGGGGTGGGGTGGATTACAAGTATTTGTTGAGTCAGTTTCTGGGTTAAATTTAAAACTTTGTACATTAAAAATTTGAAAATGACAAACTGAGGGATTGAGCTTCAGATAATAATAATAATAATAATAATATAAATTATTTTTTGTACTGGTTTTTAGCTGATACGGTAAGTGGTACCTAATAAAGTACATAAAGCTGCGAATCGAACAATACGATATAAGAAAGAATACCGTTGCCTCTTGAGTATCCGTATAGACAATATGGGCAAAGATATTATATTATATACTAATCTTACGAGTTTCTTCATACAGTTCTAGTCTACACAGAGAAGTAATCATACGTACAATATAGGGTTTTAAGGAAAATCAAGCGACTTCCACGTAGCTATTATGGTCTCCCACGGGTACTCTGCTGGTCAGGGAAGTTCTCATTGTAATAATAGCAGACTCGGAAGCTCCAGCTTTCAGAGCTGCTTTCCCAGCTTCCAAGAACCTACGGACAGCATCTTCAGCATATTTGTTGGCCTCTCCCACCGTCATGTTTTTGCCAATATGTGGGTAAGTACTCAAAACATAATCACCATTAAGCTGTGATGCAAGTTGGATCAGCTCAACTTGAAATTCCGAGAGCCTAGCATCCTCTTTAGGTCCCCATGGCCTCAATGATACCGTCACTTCTGGCAGAGTTTCTGTAACCAAGTTTCTAAGGATTAGTATTGCACGGAGAATGCAGGATACTTGCATGGTATCACGAGAGTGTGGGTTAAGATTCCAGCAAATGCACGACACTACACAAATAGATTTGGTACTATGTAAACTAATTTTCAACCGCAAGGCTAAAAGTAGATGTCAAGAGGATTCTCAGTTCTTTTATTATTTTAAGGCTTACCACCATCAATTTGCCTTCAAGTTCTTAGTATACTTTAAGGCTTAACACCATCAATTTGCCTTCAAGTTCTTAGTATTTATGCAAAGATCCCATATCCAGAATAAAGAAGGGAAAGGAAAATAAAAAGAGTTCACAAAAGCAAATCCTTGCAATAAAATACTTTCATTTTCTGACCATTACTACATGAAATAAGGTAATCGCATTTAAGGAGCACATTTCAGAGGTAAAAGTGAGCGATTGTCACAGAATGAGGTCAAGATCAGGCGTAAGGAAGTCACATCATACATGCAACCTGTAATGCATAAATCCACAAGCAAAATACTGCAGTAAAGCTGTATGACGAGAAAATGAACTGGACTCTTTAAGATAAGGACTAGATATAACCTGGACAATCATCCCGTGGGGTATCACGGAGGTAGAAGTACTCATCGAAAGTACCAGCCCAAGCATCTCTCTTTGTCAGAAAGTTAGAATTTAGGTTAAAAAGCTTCTTCACTGTAGCAGGGATAGAAGAATGCTCAAATTGTGAATCAGATTTTGGCCCCATAGGCTCATGGATCACTGCAACATTTAATCATCAATTATTCCACAGGTACATTTAAATAATATAGAAAGCTATGAGTAAACAAATATGTCATATGTTTATAATATAGGTGAACAAATGTAACATGTGTCCCTATTCTCAGAACCTAAAAAAAGTGGTTATGCACTTGAAACATAGTTCTAAATAGCAGCCACGATGATCCGTTGTTTAGAATTACCATTATACAAGCAATCATACTCCTATCGATTGCAATTACTGTAACAGCCTGAAAACACTGTGCCACTAGCAATCCTCTATTTATTAACGTTGACTTCAAGTATAAAATCCAAAATGATAACTTCAACAAAACAAAAACAAAGTAGTGGTCGAATTGCAGAATTTCAAAGCAGATCTTAATTGTTCAGGCCAAGGGATGGATGAGCAATGAGTACGTTCATGAAAAGAAGCTCGAAGTGAGCTGTAGTGAATGGACTGAAGTTAGCTCTAGTAAAGAGGGCCAACTGGGAATAAACGTCAAAGTGAAATTGATGCAAAAGAACTTAATATCTATAAAAGAAATAAGAAAGGAAAGATTAGTCAATCACAAACTTTAATTTGGTGGGATGAGATTTAGGAATTGAGTTGGTATCAAACTATGTTGAAATTTAGATTGCATTATAATTTTTTATTAGAAAGAAAGTAGTAGTATATGTTATGCTATTTTAGACATGCTATCTTAGTTATATAGGACTTATAGAATTTCAATTATAATAGGATTTAAATTAGGAACTCTTTCCTACTAAAATAAGGTTCCAAGAACTATATTTATTTGTATATTCAACTCTTCATCAAAAATACGCGATCTGAAATTTTTCTACAAATTTGAGTTTTCAAGAATTCTTCTACAAGTGATTCTTAGAGCTTAGAAGCAATTCCTAGTTTCTTACCATCCGTTTTTTGTGCTCACCACAAAATTTCAGCAACCAAAATTGATAGCAAGCGTGGACATCACAGTGGAGGAAATAAACCTCTATTGGTTTACTCTAGAAGAAGGAGAGAGAAAGAGGGTTAGCAGAAACGGTTATGCGGTTGTAACTGAATAGCACTTGGAGGGCAGAATAACTGCTATATATTACTATGAGGAATAAGGGGAAGGATCATCTGTTTTTACAATCATTGTTGTTGCATTTAGCACTATCGGCATTTGCTGGGACAGAGCTTGATAACTCTGTAATTTCATACTTCAATACAACAGTCTTATTCTCTTCACTATTTGAGCTCCTAACTCATCAATTTGGTGCGGTGAGCGTGGATTTTCATTCGAAGAAAGCTAAGACCCTAATGACAAATACACGCATGGAAAACAGGGTGGATACGATGGAGAGGAGCCTTGGGACTTTGGAACAGCAGGTCGGAGGACTGGTTTCGGAAATGGCTGGGAATCGACATCAACTGGAAGAGACTCGAAAGCAACTGGAGGAACTAAAAAATTTGTTGACTACAGTTCTTAAGGGGAAGGGGCCGTGTGAGGATGCAGGAAGCCCTTCTGTTCTGATGGAGACGGTCACTCCAGCACATTCGGATGCAGTGCCCGTTCCAGCCACTGGTGGTGGGAACTCTCAGAATCGCTTCATCACCCTGGAGGACGTCCAGATTTCGGCGAAGAGAGTGGAGCTTCCCAACTTTAATGGCCATGAGCCCTTGGCATGGGTTCGCCGGGCGGAACAGTATTTTCAGATACAACAAACGCCGGACCATCTGAAGGTGTCCCTAGCTCTGGTTTGCATGGAAGGGCATGCCCTTCACTGGATGACATGGTTACAAGATCGACGGCCATTTTTATGCTGGGAGGACGTGAAGAAGGAGGTATTGACTCGTTTCGGTGATGCTCTAGCTTCCAACCCATACGAAGCCATCGCCGCTGTCAAGCAAACAGGGACTGTGGAGGAGTACATCCGGGATTTTGTGTCTAAATCATCTCAAATTCCAACATGGCCGGAAGAGGCGTTCATCGGTCAGTTTCTGAATGGGTTGAAGGAAGAAATTCGGGTGCATATTCGTTCCCACGAGATTGTCGACCTATATCGCACCATGACGTTGGCTAGAGAAATTGAGTATGAAATGGAAGTTTTATCGAAGAAGAAGACGCAGGTAGTTGAAGGATTTGGGCTGGGCTACCGGGCTGGGCTGAGGGCAGCTCCTAACATGAGTGGCCAAGGAGGTTCACTCTTCATCAACAAAGGGGGGACAGCCCATTCTAACCCTACAAGGGTTAACACGCCCAATCATCAGAAGGCTATGGAAAACTCTGGAAGTATGGGAACAGATGGGAGATCGACCTTTCATGGTTCAGGAGGTAATCGTGGGATGAGGCGTTATACTCAAAAGGAGTTCCAGGATATACGAGCAAGGGGGTTATGTTTTCGTTGTCACCAGCCCTACCATCCCCTACACCAGTGTAAGAATCAATCTCTCCGAACTCTTATCTTGGGAGCTGACGAAGAGGAAGGAGAGCATCTGGGTACTACCCAGCTGGAGGACGTGGAAGAACCTCTATCAGCCGATACGGTTCCGGATGAAGGGCAGTTTACCCGCCTCGATTCTTCTAATTTCTTTATCGGGGGAGCGCAGTCGGGAAGAACGATGAAGCTGTGGGGAAAGGTCGGAGGTGTAACAATGGTAGTAATGGTGGACAGTGGAGCCAGTCACTGTTTCTTATCAAGACGAATGGCGGAGCAACTAGGGTTAACGATCGAACCCACTCGAAGCATCGGTGTGAAGCTGGGTGATGGCAACCGCAAGGAGACGGAGGGGTTTTGTGCTGTGGTACCACTAGAGCTTCCAGGAGTTACGGTATACGTGGATTGCTTTTTGTTTCCTCTTGGGGGTGTGGATTTGATACTGGGCGTAACTTGGTTGCAGACCTTAGGGGATGTTAAGGTTAATTGGGGAAGAATGCGAATGGAATTTTTAGTAGAGGGAAGAAACATATGCATTGAGGGGGACCCGTCATTAATGAACTCCTCCATTTCTGTTCGTTCTCTGCGCAAAATGCATGATCTGGATTATGGGTTGTTGATTGGGCATACGGCAGTGTTGGGAACCTTGGAGCAACAGACAGTTGGGGTAGAGCAGCAGCCGAAGGAGTTGGAAATCTTGCTCGCTCGTTTTGAAGGCTTGTTCAAGGAACCATCAGGGTTACCTCCGAATAGGGCAGTCGATCATCAAATTCCACTGATCCCTGGAGTCTCTGCGGTGAATGTTAGACCCTATAGGTATGGGCATAACCAGAAGGATGAAATAGAACGTCAGGTGGCTGATATGCTTGCCTCGGGAATTATACAACCAAGCTATAGTCCATTCTCTAGCCCGGTGTTATTGGTTAGGAAAAAGGACGGAAGCTGGAGATTTTGCGTAGATTATCGGGAACTTAATCGGGTTACAGTAGCTGACCGGTACCCAATTCCTATTATTCAGGAACTTCTCGATGAGCTCCACGGGGCGAAATATTTTTCCAAGGTGGATCTTCGATCGGGGTACCACCAAATCAGGGTGCGTGAGGAAGATATACCCAAGACGGCCTTTAGAACACATTCGGGCCACTATGAATTTCGAGTAATGCCCTTCGGCCTAACTAATGCGCCGGCAACATTTCAGGCAGCCATGAATGATCTCTTCCGACCATTCCTGCGACGGTATGTATTAGTGTTTTTCGATGATATTCTCATTTTTAGCAAGAGTTGGCAGGAACATTTACAACACTTGGCTAGAGTGCTGGAAAGATTGGAACAACATCACTTTGTTGTCAATAAGAAGAAGAGCAGCTTTGGCAGAACGGTGGTGGAATATTTGGGCCATTTGGTGTCAGCTCAAGGAGTTGCCATGGATCCCGCAAAAATAGCAAGTGTTTTGCAGTGGCCACCACCTAAATCAGTCCGAGCAGTGCGTGCCTTCCTTGGCCTCACCGGATACTACAGGCGATTCATCAAGGACTATGGACTTATTGCTCAACCCTTGACTAATCTATTGAAGCAAGAGGCTGTTTTGAAGTGGACTTGGCCACCGGAGGCTCAACTCGCATTTGAGAAATTAAAGACAGCAGTGACAACAGCCCCAGTTCTTACTCTGCCAGATTTTTCTAAGGAGTTTGTTATTGAGTGTGACGCTTCGGGAAGTGGAGTAGGGGCTGTCCTCATGCAAGAAAACCGCCCACTTGCTTATTTTAGTAAGATGATTGCTCCACGGAATTTGTCAAAGGCTGCATATGAGAAGGAATTAATGGCTTTAGTGCTTGCCATCCGCCACTGGAGACCGTATCTTATTGGGAAGAAATTCAAAGTTCGAACTGACCATAGCAGCCTAAAACACCTTCTTCAACAGAAAATTACTACTCCGGCACAGCAGCATTGGGTGGCTAAACTGTTGGGGTATGATTTCAGCATTGAATATAAACCGGGAGTGATGAACAGAGTTGCTGATTCACTGTCTCGTCGAGAGGAAGAGGTGGAGTGTTCTGCCATCTCAGTGCCTAGTTGGGTGCAGTGGGAGGATCTTGACAAAGAAAGTCAGCAGGATGATTATTACAAGAAGATGAAGGACAAGGTAGTGCAGCACCCTTTGGACTATCCTAATTACCAGCTTATCCATGGCCGATTATTCTATAAAGGGAGAATTGTCTTACCTCCTACCTCATCTTGGATCACTACACTACTTAAGGAGTTCCATGCCACCCCTCAAGGAGGACATTCAGGTGCCTACCGGACCTATAGGAGGTTAGCAACCAATGTGTACTGGCCAGGAATGATGAAGCATGTGCAGAAGTTTGTGGCAGAATGTTTGGAGTGTCAGAAGAATAAATACGACACAAGGACACCGGCTGGACTTCTACAACCGTTACCCATTCCCACACAGGTATGGGCGGATATATCGATGGATTTTATCACAGGTTTGCCAAAATCACATGGGATTGATTGTGTTCTGGTGGTGATTGATAGACTTAGCAAGTATGGGCATTTTATTGGGTTACGACACCCATACACTGCACGTACAATAGCTGAAGTGTTTGCCAAAGAGATCGTTCGGCTGCATGGTGTCCCAAGTTCTATAGTCAGCGATCGGGATCCCTTATTTATGAGTTGTTTTTGGCAGGAATTCTTTAAGGCATGGGGAACTCAGCTGAAAATGAGTACGGCTTACCACCCCGAAACTGATGGGCAAACGGAGGTATTGAACCGCTGTTTGGAGACTTATCTCAGGTGTTTCTCTTCGGAGCAACCTAAAGGATGGGGAAAGTGGCTGCATTGGGCAGAATATTGGTATAATACCAATTATCAAGGGGCTGCATGTTTGTCTCCATTTGAAATAGTATATGGGAGGAAACCTCCAACACTAGTACAGTTTCTACCAAGGGAATTCAAAGTGGCTGCTGTAGGGGAAGAGCATCAGGATCGCGCGGAAATACTCCGACAACTCCAATATAACCTCCTTAAGGCACAGCAGCGGATGGTTAAGGCTGCTAACCAACATCGAAGACATCTGGAATTTGAGGAAGGAGAGTCTGTTTTCCTTAAAGTTCGACCACACCGACAGAACTCACTGGCTGCCAGAGTTTATAGCAAGTTAGGTCCAAGATATTATGGACCATTCACCATCACCAAGAAGTTCAGCAATGTGGTCTATCGTTTGGATCTGCCAGCAGCTTCAAGGATCCACCCAGTATTCCATATTTCACAACTGAAGCGGGCAGCAGGAACTCATCAAGTCGAAGCTGACCTACCTCCAGATCTTGCGGTTGATGAAGTGCCATTCATTCCTGCCAGCATTCAGTCCGTTCAAGCTTCGACAGCAGGACAGATTCCTTGTCATCAGCTATTAGTTCAATGGAAGGACAAACATGAGGATGAGGCTACTTGGATGTCTTGCTCAGATTTCCGTGGACAATTCCCTGAATCAAACCTTGTGGACAAGGTTTGTCCATTGGAGGGAGGCAATGTTAGCAAACATGAGCATCATGGTGAAGGAAATAAGGGGAATAAACCTCTATTGGTTTATTCTAGACGAGGGAGAGAGAAAGAGTAGCAGAAGCGGTTATACGGTTATAACTAATTAGCAATTGAGGGCAAAATAGCTGCTATATATTACTATGGAAAATAAGGGGAAGGATTATCTGTTTTTACAATCATTGTTACATTAGCACTATCGGCATTTGCTGGGCAGAGCTTGATAACTCTGTAATTTCATACTTCAATACAACAGTCTTATTCTCTTCACTCTTTGAGCTCCTAACTCATCAAAATCCCTTATCTTCTATACACTGCAATGTTCTAGGCTTGTGGAGTTAGTCAAAATGTGATTGTGAATGCTATTAATTATGTAAAACAACTTTTTATATCTTTCCCAAATTTGATATCCTTCACCTGAGGTTGACACAATAGTTCTTTGCAGTAATAATTTAAACTTCTACTTTTCAAAAAAGAATTTAACTTCAAAAATAGCCTTTGTGGAGGCAGGAAATAATTTTCATACGACAAATGAATAAAAGGAATTACAAGGCATGATTAATATAGCAGAAGGGTTTGAAAATTTTCAGAAGTTTAAATACTTGTAATTGGATAGCCTCTTAAACCTTTCCTCATGCTGCACCAGTATCAATTGTTTCCAATTCCCAAACAAACTTAAATATTCTAGCATGTAATCCCGTCCAACCATCATTTATCATACATATATAGCTGAAATAATCTATCTCAACTGTAATACAATTCCTAAAAGTTTTCAATTAAATTATCATTGCCGAAGAATTGTTGAATCACCTGAAATTAAGTGCCCACCTCTAAAACTCGCTTTCCTGTAAATGATAAGTGCCCATTTTGAACCTCAGATCGAAGAGCTTTAATAAGGTCTAATGAACCTTCCCAGAGCTTCAATCCACCTATACTCATCACAATAAAGGCGCCTCAATGACTGCCCTCAAAACGTAATTATTAACACAAACCATAAAAAACTAGGCATCGTATAAAGCACAACAAAGAAAAAGCTGGTGCACCTTCATAAACACCAGGCACTAAATCGGAATTAGGCAGCCCAAAAACCTCCTTCGTATTAACCCGGCCCTAAAATTGCAAGAAGTACAAAATTAATCTCCTTCAATGAAACATACAATTTTAACGCCTCTCATATATTCTAGAATCAGAAATTGAGTTCCAAAACATGTATTTCACAAAGAAAAATAGTTTTATCTTAATAAGAGGTACCATGTAAAGCTTGAAAGCTTACAGATTGTCAAATTCATTTCTCTCCCCATCCCCCACCCCTCTAGAAAAAAAGAAAAGAAAAGAAACGGCTCAATAGAAAAGCAAACATATAGAAGAACAGACTTTGAGCAAAGTGAGTCCGTCCAAGTAGACTGGCTCCATAGAGCAGTTCACCGTAGACGAAACCTGAAACCAAGCACACAAACAATCACGTAAGTTTCCAAATCAAATTAACACAAAAAGAAAATAGATTGGAAGTAAAAATGAATGAATACAGGTGTTGCCGGTTCCTCTTAAGAAAAGAGTGAATACCTGTGAGGCAAGAACTTCGATGGGAGGAGGTGGAGGAGGAAGCGGAGGTTCTGCAGAAGCATCCATAAACCCTAATCCTCCAGAAGAGGGAAACAACTGAAACGTCGACATCGGTTCTTTTTGTTTCAGTTGCAGTAGCGAAGAAGAAGAGGGTAATAGTAACATATATATAGTACTCATATTAAGAGAAATGCCATGTTTTGTGATAAATGCTTAGATTGACTTAGTATCAAGTATCAACTTCTAAATTTTCAATATTTGAGGAAAGAAAAGTCAAAACTAAATTATATATTTAAACTTTCATTTAAAGTTTGAAATTTAATTTAGTACTTTGCTTTAATTAAATTCATCAAAAGAATTATTCTCTTTAAAAAACTTATAATGTGGCACTAACTATGCTTTTTTTCTATTAATTATGATAATGGAGTGGGTTTAAATAATGATTTCAAATTGCTTGCTAATTTATATTATATTTGAATCTAAAAAGGATTTTTTGAGTGCTTTTGTGTATAATTATGAGATTCCATGATATAAAAATTAGTTTAGAATAGAAAATGAAATAATTATAATTTTAAAAGATTGACATTAACAATTTAATAAAACAATGGTAAAGGAAAAATGTTATTTAAGAAGGCATATGTAAATTAATTATCAAAGCAACTTACAATTTTAAAAGCCTTTTTTTATAAACATTTATAAAAATCTTCTTTAGTACAAGATTTAAATGCAAAGTTGTGCATAGCACTTCCTAAGAAGATTGTTAAGGAGATTGAGAAGTATATAAAGCAATTTCTATATGGGCGATAAAATTAGTAATGCAAGAGGTGCCAAGGTTAGGTGGGATGAATTGTGTCTCTTTAAGGCGGAGGGGGGTTTAGGAATCACTCCTCTTTACTCGATGCAGAAAGTAATGCTCATGAAGGGGATATGGGAGTTATTCAAGGATAAGGAAGCTTTATAGTCCAAGTGGATAAATGTATACCATACGAAGGAGAAAAGTTTATGGCAACTAGAGCAAACCCGTGAAAACTCATGGCACTTTAAGAAAATGTTGAGATTGAGACCTCAAATCTACCATTTGATGAAGAAACAAGTTGGGAATGGTGAATCAACATGGTTTTGGTTTGATAATTAGTATGAGATGAGTCTGCAAATCAACAGGAATGAACTTCGACATTTGCTACTCCGAATACCAGTCTAAGCAAGAGTTAACTCCATTATTCTTTTTTTTAAAAAAGTAAAGAATAATATTAAGAATAAAAAGTCTGCCCATAGAGCTTACAAAACAAACAAATAAAAGGCAACGACAACGTTAAGCACGTATCAACAACAACGTTTCAATAAACCTCAGCTTCTTTAGATAAAACATTAAAAACACAAAGCATATGGAGCGTTTGATAAAAATGGGGTAAGTGCAGATCGCGTCTTACCCCATTCACCCAACCCTACCAAATTAGGGATTAGGTGACTAGTAATCTCTGAATTCGGAAGAGGAGCTTCAGCTGACGGATGATTCCAGGGTCACCTCTTAAACGTCCTTAAGGATCGAAGCTATTCACATTGTCAGACCCCGACCTCGGAGTCCGACTGCCCCGGGAGGCGAGCCCGATGGGGCCCGTGCCCGGGACAATTGTTCTTCTTGATTATCTTGATTCTTTTGATTTACGCCTTTACCTTAATAATTATC
>JANZXV010000001.1:16536204-16548625 GCA_027576455.1 Erythroxylum roigii | reverse complement strand
TGCGGACGTTCTATCCTGCATCGTCAATATGCAAAACACATTTTGCACACACATCACTATTTGCACAATTACAAAACCAATCAATGTATATGTGTAACGTATAATGCATGCTCAATGACAATCCCGGGTATATGATTCATATTCACACTTTATGCCCATTCTCAATTTCATGATTCAAGTTGTCTAATTGAACTTAGACTTGCACTTCATTTTCATATGATCAATTTAGCTTATCCATTCAAATTTGACTCTTTAAGAGTCTAGCAAATCCATACACTTGCATCTCAAGAACACTTGCTCATTTGATAACATAACTCAATTTCCTTGAATGGCATTACAATCATATAAACACTTTCATCTCTATTCCAATCATGCATTTGTCACTTTAATTTCATCCATTTGTTCACTAAGTTTTAACCCTCAATTTCACTTCAAACCCTTCATATATTGGTCCCATAAACTAAGGATCATTCTAGGTTCACTTTATGACCCATTTGAGGCTTAATTTATATCATTTGACCCGTGAATGTCCGTTAGGCGGACATCCATGTCCGTTTAACGGATAGTCTCGGGTCACTTACACCACTTTGCAAATTCGACCATCAAACCGTCAGACTTTCAAAATTGTGCCTGAAATAGAAGTTGTAGATCTTGAAATTCCCTTTAAAACCATACCTGGTTCATTGCATTCCGAGTTCTATACAAAAAGTTATGCCCCTTGCACTAAAGCATGTTCAATTGAGTTTTAGCAAAAATCCAGATTTTGAACTCTTCCCTTACAACACTCATGTTCTCATGCTTAGCCAATTATTTCTAGTTCAACTACTCATCAATTATCCATTATTCCAATTCCCTTTCAATTAACATTATTCATAGCCAAATTTTTGCCCAATATTGTTCATAAACACTAAGAGCAAAACATACCTATACATATGCATTCCTCATCACTTTCCTTCACACAATCACCTTCAATTCCACTTTCATTTTATGTCTAACTTCTCACCTAATCCATCTTATGCCTAGGCCAACACTTCCATTCTTTCTTTCATCTTTCAATACTCAATTCAATTCATCATTTAACACAATCAAAACAGGGCATAAACACATATCTCTTCATCCAATCCCTTTTTCAATCCATTATTCACAAGTCTAACTCTCTCTATACATTTTCATGAATTAGGCTCAACATACACAATCATAACACAACATGAACAACTATTAGCATCTATTAACTCCTATACACAAGCAAAACTAAATCATCAAGTTCACTTCAATTTTTCCATAACCATAACATTTAAAGCTAAAACTTACTTGATTTAACCACTTAATCTTCAAGTTCTCTAAAGAGAACACCAAGACCTAGCTTTCACCATCACCAACATTCATCATCATCCAAAGTGATAGAGATAGGTTTGTATGGAGAGCAAGAATAAGAAAGCAAGATAACAAAGAAACAAGGGAGAGATGATGGCTAGGTTTTAAGTGGGAAAAGCACATAACCCATGGAGAAGAAGGAAGCCACACGAAGAAGAGAAGAAGAAGAACCAAGCAAGCTCCACTAGCTTTCAATAAATGAGTGTCGTGAGAGAGCAAGAGGGAAGTTTCAATTACTTAACACTTAAGGTTAGTTTGAATAAATACATGGCTAAAACAATGCCACATGGCAACATCTCAAACAATCCAATCTAATTTCCTTCTAATCTAATCACTTCAAGCCCAATCCCCAATAATTAACACTTGTTAAAATTCCATTAGCCATGTACCCAAAATTCAATACCATATGAAATAAATTCTACTACCCGCTATTAGTTGAGCTGCCACTCGGCATTTTTCCTAGTCCAAATTTTTCTCCGAAAAATGTCAGAAAAATTTCCTAAAATTCTCCAAAAATATAAAATTAACAATTTCACTTTCCAAATCAATTTCCAATAACCCTAGCTCATAATTCTTAAGCAATCACATTAATTTCCAATTATACCCGGAAAATGTCAATTGAGTGCATGGTCAATGATTTTAATGTGTGCAATTATCCAATTCGTCAATGTGTACCCAAATATGATGCATTCTTATCTTAATCTCACTTAAGACCACATGTATCAAATTTAAAACGATCACAAAAGCGATTTACTACAGCTTCCCTGAGGATGTCCGTTAAACGGACTCACATGTCCGTTAAACGGACGTAGACTAGCCAAGCTATCCAAATTCACCCGAGAAGGTCCGTTAAACGGACATGAATCACCCAACTTGTTCCCATTCACCCGAGGTTGTCCGTTAAACGGACACAACTCACACAACCCTCTTCAAAACCTCTGGTCTCACACTCATTTTCCCGACACACTATACTCTTTGAGCTCACTCATATCACATTTTACTGTTCCAACCCTTCACAAGGGAACGGGATATTACACCACTAGATTAGAGAAAATACTTACCATATACCTTTGAAATGTCGTTGGTGCATTACAAAAACCAAATGGCATTCTTTGGTAAGCAAAGGTGCCAAATGGACATATGAAGGTTGTTTTCTCTTGGTCTTTAGGTGCAACCAAAATCTGGTGATACTCTGAATAGCCTTCTAAACAGCAATAGTGAGATTTACCTACAAGTCTTTCAAGCAATTGATCAATAAATGGAAGTGAAAAATGATCTTTTCTAGTAACTGAATTTAGCTTCCTATAATCTATGCAGACTCTCTACCCATTTTGAACACGAGTGGGTATTAACTCACTATCACTATTTTGTACCACAGTTACCCCAGTTTTCTTTAGAACTACCTGGACCAAACTTACCCAGTTGCTATCCGAAATTGGATAAATGATTCTAGTGTCAAGAAGCTTTAAGATTTCCTTCTTTACTACTTCCATCATGGGTGGATTTAAACAACGTTGGGGTTGTCTCACCTCCTTGGCTTCATCTTCCATCAATATTTGGTGCATACAAATGGTGGGACTAATACCCTTCAAGTCTGCCACAGTCCAACCAAAAGCCTCTTTATGCTCCCTTAACACGTGAATCAACTGATTTTCCTGCAAAAGAGTAAGTATATTAGAAATTATAACAGGTAATGTGTCTTGTTCACCCAAGAAGATGTTTTTCAAATGGCTAGTCAACCTCTTCAAATCCAAGGTTGGTGGTTGGACCAACAACGACGACAGCTTGGTGCTATTTCTGGACATGTCCATATACGACAGCTGTCTTATTAATGGTTCGGTTTCTTCCAAATGGTAGAACAACATTTCCAATTCATTGTTAGGCAATACCGAATCCTTGATGTCTTTCCACTGTGATGTATCTCCTATCTCTAAGATTGTTTCAAGTTCATCTCTTCCCTCACTAGTGGATTTTAGATTTTTCCTGCACCCATGTGTCAATAAAATCCACAAAAATAATAGGTTATTCATCATCCGAAAATTTCATGGCATTGTATATATTGAATTTAATTAATTCACCATCAAATTTCATAGTCAATGACCCATCATGAACATCAATTTTTGTTCTAGTGGTTTTTAAGAATGGCCTTCTGAATAAAATCGGCGTGGAAGAAGATGCATCCTCACTCTCAATCTACAAAATATAAAAATCAGCCGAAAAAAGAATATCCCCCATTTGAACTAAAATGTCCTCTAACATACCTTTTGGATAAGCATTTGAATGATCCGCTAATTGAATCACTACATTAGTTTCTTTTAGAGGTCCCACGTTTAAAAATTTATAAACATCATAAGGCATGACATTTATGGACGCACTCAAATCTAACATAGCCTTTTCAATTCTCAAATCACCAATTTGACATGGGATAGTGAACATACCTAGGTCTTGACCTTTAAGCGGAAGCGTTTTCTTTTGTAAAATGGCTGAGACATTCTCCCCCAATTGCACTTTCTCATTAAATTTCAAATTTTGCTTTGAAGTGCAAAGTTTCTTAAGGAATTTTGCATACCGTGGGATCTGTCAAGTAAAGGAATATTTACCTGAACCTTTCTGAAAGTCTCCCATATTTCCTTCTCTTGCTCCTCCTTCTTTGCCTTGGCAAATTGACTAGAAAAAGGTGGTTGCACAACCAGATTCTGCAGACATATCTGCGTCTTTTTCTGGTTTTTCAGGTGCCTCCTTTGTTGCTTCTTCTTTGACTTCTCTTCTAGAAATTTCGGAGGTGGTTCCTTCAATTCCTTACCACTCCGCAAGATGATAGCCTTAGCACTTTGTTTGGGGTTGATTTCTAGGTGTGCTGGAAAATTTCCAGAACTTTGTGCGTCAAATCGATTTATGGCAATTGTCATTTAGCTCACTTGATTTTCAAGATTTTGAATACTAGCTTGAGTATCCCGCTGAAATGTCAAAGTGTTAGTTGCCAAAGATTAAGCTATATCTTACAAGGAAGACTTACCTTCGGAATTAGATGTTAAGTGTTGATTTTGTCTAGGCACAAATGGTTATCTAAATTGCTAGAAATTTATGGTAATTGGCTATGCTTGAGAATTCCTATAATGCAAAATCGGATGGTCGTGCTAAACCGGATTATAGGTGTTGGAGAATGGGTCATATTTTCTCTAATTTGGTCCAGCAAAACCTCCCACAGCATTCAACTGTTCTGCGTTTTCTTCCTGTAAAACCAGACATGCGTTAGTGGAGTGTCCTAACATCAAACATATTCCACATACCTTTTCTTCTTCTTTATTTGTAACCGCAATTTGTCGCCCCAAAGATGTAAGATCATCTAATCTTTTCTCCAATGCTGTCACATTCACCTCATTCACGTGTTTTGAACCATGCCCAGCATGTATCCCGAATTGTTGTGTATTGAAAGTCATATTCACTATCAAATCTCTTGCGGCTATCGGTGTTTTGTCAACTAAAGCTCCACTGCTTGCAGCATCAGTCATATTCCTATCTGTGAACAAAAGACCTTCGTGGAAGTATTGAATCAACAACTGGTTAGTTATTTGGTGATAGGGTCAACTAGCGCAAAGTTCCTTGAATCTTTCTCAATATTCGTAAAGTGTCTCTCCTGTATGTTGTCGAGTGCCACAAATTTCTTTTCGAATGTTAGTAGCTTTTGATGCTGGAAAATATTTCTTAAAGAAAAGTCTCTTCATTTCAGCTAATGTTTGCACATTTTGCCAGCTGAATAGTACAACCAATCTTGAGCATCATCTTTGAGAGAAAATGGAAAGGCTCTTAGTTTAATTTGCTCTTTCGTCACATTCGTTGGCTTCATTCCCATGCAAACTACGTCAAATTCCTTTAAATGCTTGTAAGGATCCTCTCCCGGTAGACCTTTAAAAATAGGTAATAAATGGATTAGCCTAGAATTTAATTCAAAAGTATTGTTGTCACCTAAATTTGGAAAGTTGATGCAATGGGGTTATTGAGCATCCATAGGCATAGCTAGTTCACGAAGAGTGCGAATCACAGCCATCCTTTCCATTTTCTACACTTGACGTTATTGTTTCGTTTGTGTTTGTAACCTCTTGATTGTCTTCTCGATCTCTGAATCAACTATCAGTTGAGTTGTTTTGTCTACTCATGTAACATACATATACCGTCAAGAAATTTCTAGGTAACGGTGCCAAAATTTGGTACTGTTGCAATCTGCAACCAAATTAATACCAACTCTAGCAATGAAAAATGTAGTTAGTGAAGAGTTGAGATCGTTCCCACGAGGAATTGTAACAGTAAAGATTATACGAGTTCAAAACTAAAACAAATTGAGGGGTTTTAATTCACGAAAATTGAGAATTTAAAATGACAAAAATTGAAAATTAACAAAAATATTCAAATCTGGAAATTCGGTAAACAAACCTTGGTTCACCGATGTTATCACACTAATATGGATCCTCGATATAAAATTCAGTCCACTAACAAACATTCATTGGGTGATGTTTTCTCTTAAGATTAAATGAATAGAAACTTGTATTCTAAACATTCTTATTAGTTAACAACTTAGATATGATCTTAAGTTGAATTGATTAATAGCTTTAAGAACTAAGAAATCAATAAACAAGAAAACGCATGTACCACATACATTTAATCAAGTTAAGTACCTTCTTAAGATTTCCAACTCAAACGTAAAGACGGTAATCCTAATTGTCACTTTTGATTAGCAAAACTGAACGTCAAATCCTACTAATCTGGCTATTAAATAAATCAATTCCTAGTTGTGCACCTTAGAAATAAACTAATTCAATCATAAAAGCAATTCGGAAGACACTCAATATTCATCAATGAATCAAACTTTATTTAGAAATCTCACACATACTAGATGATAATGTGGTTCCCTTCAACCAAGAAGAAGGATTTAGCTACTCATAATGAAAGTGAAAACGAACAAAGAAATAGAAAAATACAAAGTCTCCATCCCTGGTCTTTTCCCAGAAAATATGAAAAGTCCTAGAAAAATACTGCAGAATATGTAAACCCCTTATAATGCATACGTGAACAGTAAAAATGTCCTCTTTTATGCTTTTCGATGTCCTCCTCATCCCTACTTTGTCATTATCTTCAGCAGATATATTTTCCACATATTTAGATTGCAGATCCCCATCAATAAGATAACAATTTGATTCTTAAGATCATGAAGATCTTAGATGAATCAAATCTAAATTCAAAACGGATTCTGCAAGCATTCTCTGTCCTTGCACATGCCCACACTTAGTCAATTATTTTTCTGCCAGTCTGAGAATTCGAATTATCTTTACTTCCTTGCATCTTTTTTATTCAATTTCATCTTTCAAGTGTTGAAAATCATCTGAGAATAATTAAGAAACAAGTCCATTAATTTTGAATAATAATTTCAACACATTAAAGAGATTTTTATACAAAAGGAACACAAAATAACAACTTAACAAAGGAGGAGATTGATTAAGTTTGATTATGATTCGTTGAAAGCATTTTTGGGGTTTGTGAATTTAATCGATCGTATGCAGATGGCTTTGATATGAGTAATGATATATTGACTATTGTTTTGACTGGTGATAAATTGTCATATTGGCGTGTTTATGATTCTTCTACTGTACCTACTGTTGATTTTTATGCCTTCTTATTCGTTGAGATTAATCACATTGAAAGCAGTCTTGCTTTTTGACATCTTTCTATCCTGAGGGGGAGAATCGATAATGTAGTGATTGTGGCTGTTTTTGTTAACTTTGGATTATTGTTTATGTAGATATTTGCCAATTGCTTATGTGAACTTGATGAACTTGTTGCTATGTGAACTTGAATGTTGGTTAGAACTCGATGTTTGATTAAGGGGGAGTTCCTATATGTTATGTGGACTTGATGGGGGAGTTCCTATAAGTTATGTGGACTTGATGTTGTGTGCCCAATTATCTTCTTAAGGGGGATTTTCAATAAGTGACAAATAATGCTAAAAAAGGAGAGATTATTAAGATATGTGTTATGATATTTTGGGCATTATTTGTAATTGGACAAGTTTAACTATTCTATCTTATGTGGGACTCTTTAAAGATGAGGTTTATTTAAGATAAAAATCCTAGTCATGATAGGATTTAATTGAAATCGAATCACCATATCTTGACTAATATAAGTTATAGATTTTTGGTAATTTTTGAACTCTACTTGACAGCCTATTTCGGTAGTTTTCGTCTATCTAAAGTAGTTAAGTTTTTGGTTATATTATCTATATTGGAAAACTGTTTTTCTCTACCTATTGCGTGAATTTCCTAGGTTGAATTATGTGGGAAAGCTGACTACAACATGATGACTTGGCAATTGTAATTTCGGTGATCTTAAACTATTTTTGGTGGCTGATTTTGTTGTGATTTTGTCTAGATTGTCAGCTGCATTTTTCACTAATGGTTGCCTGATTTGTGGGTTGTCGATTATTGTGTTATGTGTGAAAACCTCCAAATGTTTTTGGTGTGGTTGTAGCTCTTTTCTTATGATGTTTTACTGATGAAATGTTTGTTAATATGAGGTGTTTTGTTACTACTGTGCGTGAGATATCTCAGTGACGTTATTGAAGGTCCAACAACAGATTTCTTGGTGGACAACTTCCCATTCTTTCGTCGAAAAAGCTACATTGTTAGCTGAATTCTCAAGTGTCTTTATTTATGTCCTTTATTATTTCAATCACTTGAGTTGTTTTATTATCTTCTTTTTATTATCGTACATTCTTAAGAAAATCCTCTGTTAAGGTTAGCTCGAGGTGATAGTGTTATTAGGAGTTATTTACTTTCACGGGTTGTGAAGACGAGAAATGGTGTCAACGGTTGAGTGAGTCGGCTTTATAATGCCTTGAGTAAAACTATTTTTATTTCTTAGTGAAAATGATTAAGCTAGGCGAAGGTTCCGCAGATATAGAAAATGTATGCCGAACTGCGTTATCAACTCTTAGGTGTTAATTTATTTATTTTGCGTTTAATTTTTTTATTTTTGTTTGTGTTAGAAACTTTATAGTTACTGACACACGGTTACTTTATATCAAACAACCCAGAAATAATTCAAAGTAACTGTAGTTGAACTAGAATTTTTGCTAAACAATGTCTTCTAGATTTTCACGAGCGTATGAGTCTCTTTTGCCGTTCAGGTTGCACAACTTGTCAAATTGCTACAAAAGTTGAACTTTTCCACGCCATTAGGTGAACCGGTTGATATGAGCGAGAGCATTGGATTAACTACTCTCAAAGCAACGCCACTTAACAATTACTAGTAATACAAGACGCCGGGTTTGAAAATATACGTGATACGAAAATGACTTGCCATTATCCTCTAAACAATGACTTTCATGACAACATACTCCAATCACATTGCTTAGTAAAAGGGTAATAATTAAGAGAGTGTTTTCATTCACTGCCACACTCTCACTCTTGCGAAATTATTGAAGTGACTGACAGAAGTTCCACCATATATTTTCGACAAATTTGATGTTCTTATCCACTTGGGCTCTTCTATTTTGAAAAGTATCTGCGATGGAAAACGACGAAGACTTGTCAAATCGATATTCCGATCATATGACGACAAGTTTCTATATAAGACTGGAGTCCTCTCTAATAAGATCATCAAGATAAGCAACAATGGAGCTACTATCTCCGTTCGCAGCCGTCGTTACAGCGATAATACTGCTGTTACCCACGACATTTGTTTACTTTTTGTTTGTGGCAGCAAAGAAGAAGTACGAAAAGAAACCACCACCTGAAGTTACCGGGGGGTGGCCCCTTATTGGTCACCTTCCTCTCCTAGCTGCAGGATCTGAGCCATCTCATATAACCCTAGCAAAATGGGCTGACAAATTCGGGCCAATATTCACCATCAAGCTTGGTGTACATCGAACTCTGATAGTCAGTAATTGGGAAATGGCTAAGGAGTGCGTAACTGTCAACGACAGAGCCTTCGCCAGTCGTCCTCAAACTCTAGCCATGGAGATTTTGGGCAACAATTATTCCATGTTCGGTTTTAGTCCTTATGGATCTTATTGGAGACAAATGCGCAAGATAGTCACTGTTGAGCTTCTCTCTAATCACCGCCTTGAGATGCTGAAACATGTACGAGAGTCCGAGTTAAAAGCAGCTGCAGAAGGGTTGTACCTGAAATGGACCAATAGCGCAAGTGGTTCGAATAAGGTTCTAGTGGACATGCAAAAATGGTTTTGGGACGTAGCGTTGAACCTGATTTTGAAGATAATTGTCAGCAAGCGATACGTGGAATATACATGTTGTAGTGATGATGAACAGAAAGGTGGTTGGCGAAAAGAGTTGAGGTCATTTTTCGAATTGTCGGGGAAGTTTTCCGTGTCAGACGCTCTTCCGTTTCTAAGGTGGATGGATTTTGATGGAGTTGAGAGAGCGATGAAGAAGTGTTCGAAAAATCTTGAGATTGTTGCTCGGGAATGGTTAGAAGAGCACAAAGTTTCAGGTGTTGCAAAGCGCCATGAAGATTTCATGGATGTTTTGCTGTCTATTTTGGACGATGCAAAAGATCTGTCAAGTAGAGATGCGGATTCGGTCAACATATCTACGTGCCTGGTATGCCTTTTCTTGTCAGATTGGCCAGTCCTTGCGTTTAAATTCCATGCCTACTTGTAGTTGTTATCTATCGATCGACCATGCACAGACAATCAATTAACCAGTAGAAAATGTAGAGAGAGAAACTAGCGTAAGAAAAGAAATAAAAACAGAGTCGAACAGAGTATGTCAATAACTCAGTGAAAGACTGAGATTTCATTCAATGATTCATACTATCCATCTTCTGTAATCAATTACACATTTATAGCTAAAATTCTAACTGTCATCTAACGGCTTTTTGATTTCTTGACTTCTTGATTTCTTGATTGTTTACGTCGTCCACTGCATGGCTGAACATGGGTCTTGCTCTTGTCGAAATTTATGAGACATCACCAACATACTCCTCCTTGGATCAGAAATTCAGCATCTAAACTCCATTAAACTCCTCAATTGTTCAAATCGCCGGTAACCAAAAATAGTTGCTCCTCTTCTTCATGTTGGGTTTCTTCTGGTTCTTGGTTCTGACCAAAGACTCTAGCAAACAGCGACGACAGAAACTCCTGGAGAAGACTACTACGCGTCTCTCCTTCTTGTCTTTTCTCTCTCGAATCTCCACTCCTCTCCGCAAATGTTTTCCTTCGTTTCTTTGCTAAATCCATCTTCATGATTCTCGTAAAAATGGAGGGAGCTAACGCCTGATACAAACATGATTGGCTTCGAGCTTTCTTGGTGATCCTCTCCCTCAACCACCTCAGCTGGGGTATGGTCGCATCCTCTGTCGGCACTTCAACAACATAATCGTCTTCAACAGGTTCCCATAAATCCTGTCCTTGCATATAAACTTCCATTTTAATTGCCCAGACTGCGTAACCACCACAAGAAAAAGGTGCTTTACCAACCAATATTACCGACTGAATTACCAAAGTTGCAACTCCAGTGCTCCAACAATGACACGGCCCAGAGATGATGAGGCTGCAGCAACTGCAAAATAATATTTGTTAGGAAACTGGAAATAAATGGACTGCGGAGTTTCTGTATCAATACATAAATTGTTCCAAAACGTCCATCTTTGACCTTAGGAAATGAAAGAATCGGTCAGAAAGAGAGACTCTCAGTTCTCTGGTTCTGCCCCATTCTTGTTTCTACCCATTAATTGACGGGTTCAATTGCGCCCCTTTCTTTCTTTTTTAAGCAGCCCACCTTTTGACTTTCCTTTCCCGCCATCCACTTTTGTCAGATAATTTCTGTTTCTGGTAACTCGAATGGCAGCATCTGTCTCCACACCCGTCCCAGATCTTCTGTCTTCTTTCCGCCGCAACTTCTGATTCTCACTTTCCTTCACTCCCACTCCCAGGATAGAATGTGAAGTCTAAAGTCCCTTATGGCTCAGCTGAACTTCCTTAAAACTTGCATGGAGCAAGGTGGTGAGAGATCCAGACAAGAACCCCACTAATTTGAGCGTTCAGGTAATGGTAAACTTATATCCCTGCTCTCTGAGATGCTCCGTATGGGAGCTAAGAAGTGGCAAGCTTCCATCATTGGTTTCTTTATCAACAAGAGGCCGACTTACCTCTTGTTCGAAAACTGGGCAAACTTGAGGAAACTTGGACTAGTGAACACGTATATAAGTGAAATTGATTTCTCTCAAAGAGTTATTTATTTGGGGCTTTGAAACATATTTGGTAATCTTATGATAGTCAGGAAATGGAACCAATTGATATGGGGCTTTGACACATACTTGGTAATCTTATGGAAATGGAAACCAAGTGTTACACTAGATAGATTTAAGCTTGCTATAATTCTCGTATGGGAAAATTTCTATAAGGTGCCACTTGAGTGGTGGTCCCCTTTAGGATTTAGTTATATTGCTAGTGTCGTAAGGAAGCCAATGAATTTAGATGAGAACACTACCACCTTCAAAAGGATTGGGTCTACTAGGCTATGTGTTGAGCTTAGTTTCGAGTTGGAGCTTCCTAACTCAGTTAAGATTATGAGATATGATGAGGATAGTAAGTTAGTGGAGGATGAGATCAAGGTCTCTTATTTATAGAAGCCCACGAAGATTTTTTTTTTATAGTTATAGAGGCTAAAGAATCGAAAGTCTCTAAGTAATTTGGAAGTGATACCCTTAAATCCCCCTAAAAAGAGGTTGGCTGGAGCATTAAATGATGATATGGTGGATGAGGTGCTAGCAGGCAAACTTGGACTCTATTATGAGTCCTAAAGGAACAACTGATGATGTCGAGAAGGCTGTTTAGGGTCTTGACAATCATAATACTATTACTCTGGCAGATTCTCCTCCAATTAACTGTAGGTACAAGGCGACTTGTATATGATACAAGGCGACTTGTTCTGTCACGATACACATAAGGCGACTTGTCTGGTGAGATAAGGCGACTTATGTACGTACTGTGACATTGTTAGAGTAGTGCCCTAAAGGCAATCCCTTGTACAAA
>JANZXV010000001.1:16484304-16498214 GCA_027576455.1 Erythroxylum roigii | reverse complement strand
TACATACATACATACATATATATATATATATACATATATATATATATACGTACATAGAGATAAACACACACACACACACACACACACACTCTTTCCTACAGCGTAGCTTGCATTAAAATTCAAATATCCGTACATTATATGTTGATAGGTGTGAAATGCATCGTATTTTAGGGTATAGTTTGATATGTGATTAGCCGTTTATTTGACTGTTTAGTATGTGTTTAAGGTAGAATTGTGTTAGTTTGTGATTTATTTGCGTTTTAAGTGTTTTATAGGTTTAGAATAATCCTTTAAGCTTAAATATGATGTTTTTGAGGTACCTTGATGTGTTTGATAGTGTTTCAAGTTAAAGATCGAAAAACGAAGGAGTTTCGGAGCAAATTGGGGCCAATTGCATGGATCGTGACAGAAAGGACTAACATACGCCACGATTGTGGCCTGCAGGGCCACAATCATGGCCTGCATCGGGCAGATTTATGGGTTTCGAACAATCCTTTGAGCTTAAATATGATGTTTATGAGGTACTTTGATGTGTTTGGTAGTGTTTCATGGTAAAGATCGAAGAACGAAGGAGTTTCAGAGCAAATTAGGGCCAATTGCATGGATCGTGACAGAAAGTCCTTACATACGCCACGATCATGGCCTGTAAGGCCACGGTCATGGCTTGTGTTAGGAAGATGCGCAGCCACTTCCAAATTTCGTGTTTCAAGGGATTTTTTTGGACCTTTCGAATCTCAAAAAACTGTAGTTCAACCCTAAACATAAAAGAACATAAATAGAACAACAAGAATGGAAAGAAGGAGCTTTACATTCAGCCACTCTTGGAAACCCGAAAGGGAGCGAAAAAGAAGAGAGAGAGAGAGAGAAGAGGAAGAGGAAGAAGAAGTGGATCCCGACATTGCTGCTCTCCGAATCAGGTGATATCTTGACGTCGCTGCCTTCCTGATTTGTCCAACTTAAGTTTCATTTTCTCTTCATTTCCTTTTTCATTTAAATGTATAAATTTGAGATGGATTGTACAAAAATGGATTTCAAGTTGTTGATAATATTCTGAACTCTCCTTCGGGATTTTATTCTGAGTTAATGTTGATTTTGTTATTTTTGTCTTTATTGTTTTGGGTGTTGTGATTAATTAATGTAACTACATGTTTCGATAACAAACCGAGATGGTGAGCTAGATAAAATTTTTTAGATCAGATTAATGAGAGTTGGGTGATCTAATTGACAACTTAATTAATCTAGTTGGTAATTTCATGGAGCGAGGTTCTGTGCGAAACCTGATTGTTTATTAGAGAGCTTTAGAACTAATTAGAATTGTGGGTAAATTGTGAATTAAGAGATTGCAAGTTTCATAATTCGATTAGGGTTTACAATTTAGGGTTTAATGGTTATAACTTGAGAGAGAGTAATCAACCCTATGGCCGTCTAGAACCGACACCCCATAAACACATAAATGGCTATATTAGAATTAATGATAAGTAAAATCCCCTCTCTTATAACTTGATTAACTCTCTTGACGGATTTCCATTGTGACCTGTGTGGCTGCTCAGTTTAATTTTGTTTTGTTGAATTTTTCCGATTTACAATTCTTAAATTAAATTCTCGTATTTACTTTCAGTATTCACTTGTACAGTTTTTATTTCTTTTTATTCTTTTCATTGAGCTTTAGACGACTTAGGATTGGGCTAGTACCCTCCTCGTAGGATCGACACCTCATATACTACAGTCGCAACCTCTGCGCTTAGGGTATTTGAGGGTATATAAATTTTAAAGCTCGAATGACATGATCAAGTTTTTGACGCCGTTGCCAGGGAGGCGTATATTAGTTTAATTCTTGTAGTTTAAGATTTTTTCACCTTCTTTTGTGAAGAAAAAGTTGGGTATAAAGTAGACGACACATCAACTTGGATATCACCAAACAACAACTAGGAATCTTAAGAGTTGAACGCTAAGAAGAGATGGAAAGAACGATGGTGGAAGAAATACATCATGGAGAGCGACAGACCCTTAAAACATCATGAGACCACAACTCAATGCCTATAGTCAAGGGATTACACGAGCACCAATGCAAGCGAATACATTCGAGTTCAAACCATCACTGCTAAACATGTTGCGAACCAACATGCAATTCTACAAGTTAGCCAACGAGGATCCCAATGCTCATTTAGCTAATTTCTTAGAAATTTGAGACACCTTCTAATATAATGGGATGTTGGAGGATGCTGTTAGGATGAGGCTCTTTCCTTTTACACTTAGCGATCGAGCCAAGGCCTGGTTAAATTCTCTCCATCTGTCCAACGTCACAACCTGGGAGCAGTTCGTGCGAATTTTTCTAAATAATTATTTCCCTCTAAACAAGACAATAAGACTAATAAAGGAAATTATTAATTTCTAGCAAAATGACGGGGAGTCTTTATATTAAGCGTGGGAGCGGTATAAGGAGTTGCAAAGAAGCTGTCCTCATTATAACCTACCTAACGAATTCCTATTACAAACCTTCTACACTAGAGTTAATGCACCCACAAGGAGCATCATAGACATAGCTGTTGGAGGATCATTCATGAGAAAAACAGTTAGAGCAACACACAATCTATTAGAACACATGGCATATACACTAGTTGTCTTTGGACATTAGAATGAAGTAGAAAGCAATTAACCTTTTGGGACCCAGGAGGAATGATTATTGCTACAATTTCAATGACAACATTGCAGGCTGAGATTAAAAACCTAACCAAGCAATTGAATGGCCTGAAAGCCATCTCTTACTCTTCAGTCACAGCAATGCAGCACGAATATGAGTCATGTAGACAATAGAGCTATATCGCAGCTAATTGCTTCTTAGGGGAAAACAACAACGTGGAGTAATTCAACTTTAATGGAGTACAACTTGGTCAGGGAGATAGCAATCCTTATTCCAGCACATATTAGTCGGGGTGGCATAACCACCCGAATTTTCATTGGTATATAAATACAAAGATTCAGTTTAGAAATCAAGTGGCAGATGGATATCGACAGGATAAATACAATCCAAACTAGACAAGATCATGAACAAGCTCATAAGTATGGATGAGGCCTATAAGAGGTTAGAAGAGCAAATTGACCAAGTAACAAGGACTCATGCCTCTTCTATTCTAAGCCTAGAGGTACAAGTGGAACAACTTGCCAATGTGTTATCTACAAAAAATGTGGGAAGTCTTTCGAGAAACACGGAAGTATATCCAAGAGAGCAAGTTAAGGCTATCACACTTAAGAGTGGGAAAGAGTAACTAACATATAGAACATTTGAAACTTACTTTGTAGAAGACCAAGAGAAGCAGAAAAAGGATGAAGAAAAGCATAAGGACCCTCCTTATGTTCCTCCTCTGCCTTACCCACCAAAAATATCATTCATAAGAGTTGATGGTGTCGAAGCTTTAAAGGAGCATGAGGATGAAAAGCAAATGACAACGAACGTCGAGTTTGAAGAAGCCATGAAAGTCTCTATTTATGAAGCAAAAGAAGAAGAGGAAAAGGGAGTGACTAAGGAAGAACAAGAGCAGCTCACCTTTTTACTAAATAATCTGCTAGACCTAATAGAAGATTCAGGGAGTTTCATTATTCCCTATTTTATTGACAGTTTGTTAGTAAAAACGATATTACTGAAATTAATTGGTTTTCTCAACTTTATCAATATTGTCCTTCTGATCATTTTGCAATTTGTAGCTTACTCACTGGCTACAAAATTGATGTTGAATGAGGAGAGTGGAAGCAAGCCACTCATAATTGATCCAGGTTGAGCTTCAAAGGATGCAAGGTCAAACTAATGACCCCAAATTAGCACGTTTAGTAGTTAAATTTAAATTTTTGTGTAGTTAGGTTTGTTTTAAATTCTAAAATAAGTTTTGAATGATTTGAAATGGTTTAAATTGCTAATTCTTTTACTATCTTGAATCACTTATATGAGAGGGAAACACTCTCAGTGTCAAGAGGACTTGTTCTCAACACTATCACCATCAACACCTTTATCACCATCAATGGTTTCGTGTTCTAACCCTTTTCTTTTCATTTTTGTTAGTATTTTCTTCTTATGTTTTTTGTATATTGTGTTTTATTTTCCCCCTTGTGTGTTTGTGTACCCTTTTCACATTGAGAAAAATGTGTTGTTCAAGTATAGTGAGGGTTGTGTGTTTTTACCTTAAGTGTGAATTTTGCATATTGTATGATAGTTTGTTTATATTACATTTTTTGAATTGTGTGAATATGTCAATGGATTAGATGGATTGACATTGATTTAATTTTGAACATAGTCTATCAGGTTGTGAAGACTCATTAGCTCATTCATAATTTTAGGTCTTTCGACTTAAGTAGCTCTGCTAGTATTTATTCATGAAAACGAGTAGCTTAAGCAACAAGGTAGGCAATAAAAAATTGTGTTGGTTAAGTTTATATAAATAACTATTCCGCTGGCCTTCAGGTTATGAATAGAGCTAATAACCAGTTGAGAACGTGATGTAGCTGAGTAACCTGATCGAGACGCATCACAAATGTTTATCTTCGTGCCAAAAGGCTATAATGATGTTTCAACCAAGAAGCTTAATAAAAACATGATTTAGTCGAGTAACCGGATCGACATTCATCACCAATGTTTGCCTCTGCGTAAAAGACTAGGTCTATGTCTAAAAAATATTTTTTTTAAAAATGTATTTCCTAATAAAACCTACCGAACTTGTAAATAGCTTGACTTTTCATGAAAATGTACTTAGGATTAGTTACAAAGTTTGAATGACCAAAGAATTATTAATGTGTGTGTACAATTGAAAAGGGCGAGTAACTTGACATTTGAGTTTTAATTAATATGTACGTTTAGTCGAGAGTCCCTAGATGCAGATTTTGCATGTTAATAATTTAGAACAAGTTGAATGATTGTGTTTAGAGTTAAATTATTTCATGAAGTTGAAGCCATTGCCTAATTTGTTGCATTGTGTGTTTTGTGCTTTGTGTTGTTTATTACTTTATTTGCTTGAGAACAAGAAAACGTTTAAGTGTGGGGATTTTGATAGGTGTGAAATGCATCGTATTTTAGGGTATAGTTTGATATGTGTTTAGTCATTTATTCGATTGTTTAGTATGTGTTTAGGGTAGAATTGTGTTAGTTTGTGATTTATTTGTGTTTTAAGTATTTTATGAGTTAGAACAATCCTTTGAGCTTAAATATGATGTTTTTATTGTACCTTGATATTTTTGGTAGTGTTTCAGGGTAAAGATCAAAGAACGAAGGAGTTTCGGAGCAAATTGAGGCCAATTATAGGCCACGATTGTGACAGAAAGGCCTGACATACGCCACGATCATGGTGGCCTACGTCGAGCAGATGTGTAACCACTTCCAAACTTCGTGTTTCGAGAGATTTTTGGGACCTTTTGGACCCTGAAAAAACCTAGCTCAACCCTAAACACAAAAGAACATAAATAGGACAAAAAGAACAGAAGAAGGAGCTTTACATTCAACCACTCTTGGAAACCCTAAAGGGAGAGAAAAAGAAGAGAGAGAGAGAAGAAGAAGTTGATCCCGATGCCATTGCTCCTGAGATCAGGTGGTATTCTAACGTCGCTGCCTTCCCGATTTATCCAACCTAGGTTTCATTTTCTCTTCATTTCCTTTTTCATTTAAATGTATAAAGTTGAGATGGATTGTACGGAAATAGATTTCGGGTTATTGATAATGTTCTAAACTCTCCTTCAGGATTTTACTTTGAGTTAATGTTGATTTAATTATTTTTGTGTTTATTGTTTTGGGTGTTATGATTGATTAATGTAATTGCATGTTTCAGTAACAAACCGAGAGGGTGAGCTGGATAAAAAAGATTAGATCTGATTAATGAGAGTTAGGAGATTTAATTGACCACTTAATCAATCTAGTCAGTAATTTCATGGAGAGAGATCCCGTACAAGACCTAATTGTTTATTAGAGAGCTTTAGAACTAATTAGAATTGTGGGTAAATTGTAAATTGAGAGATTGCAAGTTCCATAATTCAATTATGGTTTACAATTTAGGATTTAATGGTTCTAACTAGAGAGAGTAATCAATCCTACGATCGTCTAGATTCGACACCCCGTAAACACATAAATGGCTAGATTAATATTAATGATAGCTAAAATCCCCTCTCTCATAACTTGATTAACTTTCTTCATGGATTTCCATTGTGACCTGTGTGACTGCTTTGTTTAATTTTGTTTTGTTGAATTTTTCGTTTTACAATTCTTGAATTAAATTCTCGTATTTACTTCCGTGTTCACTTGTGCAGTTTTTATTTCTTTTATTCTTTTCTTTGAGCCTTAGACGGCTTAGGATTAGGCTAGTACCCTCCTTGTGGGATCGACATCTCTTATACTACAATTACGACTCATGTGCTTGCTGTATTTGAGGGCTTAAAAAATTTAAAGCTCGAACGACACGATCGTATGTTATATCTGTAAAGGATCATCAACATTAGTCTTTAAACACATAACGTTCATATTGTCCAAGTTAGTCATAGTCACCTTGATAATAAAATTAAAATCATGATCTCAAAGTCAAAGAGTATAGCCCTCATATGAATTTGACAACTATTCTCTAAAACTCCACCAATGTTTAAAATATTATTCTTTAATTTTAAAATAAAGTGAATATTAGAGAGAAGCTTATGACCACCGATTTTAGTCTTAAGGAAAATCACATCTTTTCCTTTGATCTCTATCCCAATAGTTACAGTCCTTGTCACTTTAGTATCTAGTCCAATAAATTTACTTTTATCACCTATCGTATGATTGGTAACTACAATATTAAGGTACCATGTGCTCTTTTCTCTTTTGGATCATTCTTTACAATAAGTAGTAAAGTTTTCTCTATTACATCTTCATTGGCTTCTATAAAATTTGCTTCATTTTTGTTCTTGGAAGAACATTCAAATAATGATTATATTTATCATTCAAATAACATTCAACTTAGACTGTCATTTTCTTATTATTTCTGCTAAAATCGCTTCTTTCTCTTCCTCTTCTTAACCACATTCAAAATTTTAAAGTCATTTTCACAAAAAGATTCTTGTTCACTTATTTGTCTTTATTGACTACATGCATTTCAGATGCCTTTATGTGTTTGTTAGTGTTTGATATTAGAAATCGAAGAACGAAGAATATTTTAAGGAAGCCCGACGAAAGATCCAGGCCTATGATCATGGTCTCATTAGCCACGATTGTGGCGAAAGCAAAATCCTAAATGCCGACAGACATCACACATTGAATTACCAAACTTCATTTTTCGAGGACATTTTGGACTTCTGGAGCCCAGGAAAATGCCAAAGTTTGCCCTGATTAGAAAATATTATAAAAGGAAAAGAACAAAACCTAAAAAGGGAGCTTACATTTTGTCACTTTGGGAAAAGCTTCAAGAGCAGGGAAGAAGAAAAGAGAGAATAGGAAGAAAAGGAGAGGGCTTCCAATGCTGCTGCCTTCCCGAGTCATCTCGGTCCCATCCAAGTGATGTTATATTCGTCTTTGTCATTTTCTTCATTGAATGTGTAAGATAAATATAATTATTTTTATGGGTTGGGGATTGTGATGATGTTCTAAATTTTCTTTTGGGATTTAAACTTGATTCAATATTAATATAGTCGTTTTTGTGTTATTTTGATTGGGTGTTGTGAATGATTGTTGTAACTTCACGCTTTAGTAATAAATCGAGAGAGTGAATCGAATGAGAAATGATTAGGTTGTTTAATGTGAGTTAAATAATCTAATAAATCACGCAATTAATCAAATCGACAATTATATGGAGAGAGATCCCGTGTGAGACCCGATAGTTGATCGAGAGATTACAAATTCGGTAACTCAACTTAATTAAGGTTTATTAATTAGGGTTCAAAGGTTATAACTCCAGAGAGAGAGTAATCCGCCATACGATAGTCTACAACCGACACCACAATAACACAAAAGTGATTAGGTTAGCATTGATGATAGGATAAATCTCTCTCTCATAATTTGGTAAATTTTCTTATGTGATTTCCCATTGTGAATTTAGTGTTGCTCAATATTCAATTTCTTGCGTTAATTTCACGAATTAATTTTCTGTCACTGAACTTCACATGTTTACTTTTTTGTTCAATTTTTATTTTCATTTTATTAGTTTTTTAAGCCTTAGATAACTTAGGATTAAATTAGTTCACAACTCCTCGTGAGATCGACACCTCACGTACTACTATTCACGACATGTGCGCTTGCAGTATATTAAGGTTTTATAAATTATAAAACTTACCCATCAACAGGTTATCTCACTGATGCTTTTCCCAAACCCTCTGAAACCCTCCTTGCATCTACTGAAGGAAATTTGGAGATTGTTCTTAATCCCGAATACCTCAAATGGAAACAACAAGACCGGATGCTTTTTGGATGGCTGATTGGGACAATGACTCCCGTCGCAGTTGCTGCTGCCTCTCGCCATCACACCTGTGCTAATATGTGGAGAGCTTTTGTATCTCAATTCTTCTCACAATCAAGGGCACGACAACGGAATCTCCACTTTAGTCTTCAAAATACTACAAAAGCCACTCTTTCTTTACTTGACTATATTACCAAAATGCGTGGTTTTCCTGATGATCTCACTGTCATAAAAGCTCTGGTTGGTGTTG
The DNA here is from genome assembly GCA_027576455.1 of Erythroxylum roigii. NCBI lineage: Eukaryota > Viridiplantae > Streptophyta > Magnoliopsida > Malpighiales > Erythroxylaceae > Erythroxylum > Erythroxylum roigii. The sequence continues at coordinate 16,489,571 of JANZXV010000001.1, read as the reverse complement.
ACGAACTGATTATGTATATATTGAATGGCCTGTGTCCTGAGTTTCAACCACTTGTAGTGTCCCTCACTACCAGACAATAGTCCATGACTGTTGATGATATTATGGGCCATCTATTGACCATTGAGGCTCAATTAGAGAAATTTAATTTATAGAATTCCTTTATGCCCACTGCTAATGTCACTTACAAGCAAAGTAATAGGCAAGGGCAAGGTAATAATTGGAATCAAGTTATTTCTGGCCAACTTAGTGGCAAAGGCAGTCGTGGCCGTGGCAGAGATCATGGTGGTAATGGAAATAATATGCCACGCATCATTTTTCATATATGTAATAAGCCTTATCATTTGGCAAATCAGTGTTATATGAGGTTTGATCAAACCTTCAATTATCAAGTTCCAAGAAATCAACAATTTGTTTATCCTTTCGATGCCTATGCTGCTAATACTGGAGGGATGACAAATCGTGATTGACTTCCTGACACTGGTGCAAACAATCACATAACTAATAATGCAGCCACCCTCATCCAGTCAACTGATTACCATGGTCCGGAGCAAGTTAAAATAGGTAACGGTATAGGTTTGGAAATCACTCACACTAGTTCTTCTATTATTCCTAGTAATTCTCAACCTCTGCATCTCAAAAATGTCCTTCATAGTCCTATTATTACTAGAAATCTCTTAAGAGTGTCAAAGTTTTGTATTGATAACAAAGTTTCATATGAATTTGATTGGAAAATTTGTTATGTGAAGGATTCGTTAATAGGAAAATCCTGCTCAAGAGAGTGCTTAAGGAGGATGGCCTTTATTACTTTGACAAGCCAAATCAAGTTTCGTCTATGGTGTCTGCCTTTTTTACAAATAAGAAGTACAATGATCTTTGGCATCTTCATTGTGGACATCCCTCTCGTTCAATCATGGGTCAATTAGTTAAGCAACAGTGGATCACAGTTTTTTAAAAATATATTTTCTTTTTGTAATTCTTGTCAACTTGGCAAGGCTTGTCAATTACCATATTCTAGTTCTCAAACAATTTATTCTAAACCACTAGTACTAATACATATGGATCTTTAGGGTCCTGCACCTATAAATTCATTGGGAGGTTTTCGTTACTATATTGTGTTCATTGATGCCTTTAATCAATTTACTTAGTTATATCCGCTAAAACAAAATCATATGCACTTCTTGCATTCCAAAATTTCAAAACCATGGCCGAAAATGAATTTGACCCAAAAATTAAACAATTTCAGAGTGACTGGGGAGGTGAGTTTCACAGCATATCAAAATACTTAACAATATTTGGAATCATTCATAGATTATCTTGCCCACATGCTCATGCCCCAAAATGACGCAGCCGAAAGAAAACACTGTCACATCGTTAAGGCTGGCCTAACTCTTCTTACGTAATCCTCCATGTCACTAAAATTTTGGGATGGAGCCTTTATTACTATTGTTTATCTCCTGCCTCAACTTCCGACTCCAGTTCTTAAAAAATGTCACTCTGTCATACTTTGTTCAAAACTCCACCAAATTACACGTTTCTTAGAGTTTTTAGTTGCTCGTGTTTTCCAAGTCTTAGACCATACAAAGTTCAATTTCGATCAGTTGAGTGTGTCTTTATCTAATGACATTTCCAATGCTCCTCTTACTGGTATTTTTCCTTGTAGTACAGGAACTTATGGAAGCCAAAATTCGGTGTCTCATGTGACTAGTCCCTCAATTTCAGATTCCAGTAGGGCCCCAAGCATTTCTCCGTGGCCCAATACATGTCAAGATGGAAATCAGCAACAAGCCCACAATGAAAGACCTCCTTATGTCAATTATAATCACCCTAATTATGCTTCTATTGGTCTTGATCAAATCCCGAAACGTTGGCACAACAAGAAAATCAAAATGAGAATGAAGAAGAGTCTCAGGTTCCAAAGACTCACTCTCGTTAAAGGGGGAGACGCGGAAAAATAAACGAATCAATATTCCCAAAAAAGCTAACATCCAGTAGATAGATCGAAAATCTCTAAGACCCAGAACATATGGCTTGAGAACCTAAGGCATATGAAACCTTAGACCTAGAAAGATGTTGTTTGAGTTAAGGATGATCACGCTTTTGATAAGTTTGGAAGTGTTCGAAAATCGAATTTAAGACTTGAGAGCTATAAACACATAAACTCACAAGAGAATTGTTTTCAATTTCTAATCAAAAGAGAAGTGTCTTCCTTACAATGGAAAAAGGTATTTATAGTATAGGAGTACGCCTAGCCACATAAGGTAAAATATCTAAATTAATTAAGAATATGGTCTAAAGACTAAATAGGAAAATTAATTCAAAGAGCTGTATTTAGGATAATTTCCTTTGAAGCTCAATTCTTTTGCCAAAATTATTGAAGGAATAATTATTTGGGATATTTTTCCTTTAGAACTCGATTCTCTGCCAAATTTATTCCTGCGCTTCATCCACTCTTGCTATAATAGTCCAACTGACGTAATGGGACACCTCCTCCTCCAGTTCAACACTCGAACTCTTCATTTGAATCTTCCAAATCAACCCCTCCATCGACTCCTTAATTCTCTTAGCATGAGCTCAGGTTATTGGTCTAACTGGCACATGCAAAGGGTCTCGTTGCCTTGTCTTGGCCTTGTTCGTATCAGGGGGTAGTGGTGAACATTCACAAAACTCCATATGCTTCTAACACACGCTCAATGGTGATGAGGAGCAAGTCTACTCAGCAAGTCTTTGTTGCCAAAACATATTCTAATTCTATGTCTTTATTGAATCAACAGCTTGAAGATCACTTGCAGGCTAAAGATTTTGTACCGTGGAGAACGTCCATGGATGAGGAGTATATGACACTGATTGAAAATCACACCTGGTCTCTTGTTCAACAACTGTCTAATGCAAACATTGTAGGTTGTAGATGGGTGTTCAAACTTAAGAGGAATCCTTATGGCAGTATCGAGAGTTATAAGGCATGCCTGGTAGCTAAAGGATTTCATCAACATAAGGGCCTAGATTTTAAAGAAACTTTTAGTACGGTGGTGAAACCAACAACTGTGCAAGTAGTTCTTTCACTGGTAGTAGCTGAAAATTGACTCTTGCGCCAATTGGATGTTAAAAACGCATTCCTTTACGGAGTGCTCGATGAAAAGGTGTATATGGAGCAACCCCCAAGCTACGTTGATGATAAACAACTAGACTTAGAGTGTAAGCTTCATAAAGCAATATATGAGTTGAAGCAGGCTCCTCGGGTATGGTTTTGTCGTCTCAGCTCAAAGTTATTTTTTCTTGGCTTCAGCACATCAATGAGTCATACATCCTTATTTATCTTTTGTAAAGACAGAATGGTAATTCTAATACTTGTGTGCATTGACGATATTTTGGTTACTAGGAACAATGTTTCAATGATCAATTCTCTCATCACAAGTTTGAGCCATGAGTTTGTGATTAAAAACCTAGGAGACTTGTGTTAGGTCCGGGTCCGATCACACAGCGTCCCCGTCCCCAGGGGCCGATCACAATGGCTCAATGGTGAGAGGCGTGTTGTTAAACAACAACAAAACCTTGAGGTCATGGGTTCGAATCGTGGATTCCACCCATGACCAAAGAGGACAATACCGATCGAGTAATGGGAGTACACCAGAGCAGGGGATCTGTGCGGTGTACTTGGACCTGAAGTTGGTGGGTAAAGCCACCCGAGTCCTAGGCCGTGGGCCCAACAAAGGGTCGGTACTTAACCTTTACATTAGAAAGGCCAGATCCTTCCATTATGATTGAGAAAGAACATGTTGAAATTTTAGCATCTTCTGTTGAGGAGTCGAATTTAAGGAGAGAACAAACAGAATTGAATGTAGAGGGATAGAATTCCACATTGAATAATGAGGGGAAACCTATATTAGACCTAATTATCTCTCCTTCCACTTGTGAAAGCAAAAACGATGTAACATTAATTGAGGAATTCCAATTGATGATCAAAAGGAAATCCAGGAGGAGCAAAGGTAGAGGCTTTACAAAACTCTTTGATTAATGAAAGCTATTACACAGAATATAAAGGAGATCAATTGCCCAAACAAGCTGATAGCTTTGAGGGATTTTGTTTTTAACACCAATTCATGTATTATTGCTCCATTGGAAACTAAAATTAGATATAAGAATGTTAAGATTATGTATAAATTGGGTACATAGTGGAAATTTATTTCCAATCACCATGCTTATAGTTTAGGAAGGATTATTATAGGGTATGACCCTACTTTTGTGGATGTTGAAGTTTTCAAGATAAAAATGCAGGTGATTCACTTGAAATGGAGATTCACTCAGGAAAATTTGAGATTTTCTCTTTAGCTATATATGGTTCTAATCATGCTTTTCAAACAAAGGAGTTATGGAACAATGTCCTAAAATATCATAAAATAGTGAATGGCCCTTGGTTATTGAGTGGAGATTTCAATTTAACCCTATTCATAATAGAATCAGATGGCCAATTTAGCTTGAAAATTTTCTCCCCTAATTTTAATGAATGTGCTCAGGGCATTACTACACGTGGACATATAGATAGGGTGGAAGATAGACTTTGAGAAGAAAATTGGTTCTCTCTTTGGTTAATTAGGACCAGATTTCCCAGTTTCCATAAAGTGTGACAACCTTTTTGGATATGTTATTCTCATATCACTCCCTTATCCAAGCGGAGAATCTCTTCCAAAATTATGTAAAAAGGGGCCCTTTTAGGTTCAAAAATTTCTTGATGGAGGATAAAGGGATTAGAGTCACCAGTGGTGGGCACACATCAATACATTTGTGTCCAATGACTTAAGGCAATTAAATTGAAAATGAAAGTTTTAATGATTAAAAAGGCTCAACCACACAACAAGCTATTGATAGTGATGGACCCCGAATTTTTTTATTATTGATTTCTTTGTTTTATTATTTTTAGAGTTGAGTCATTAAATTAGCAAGTATGAATAAAAATTAGAAATTAGAATGAAGTGTTAGAATTAATATGGTATTTTAATGGGTTAAAGGAGTTAGTGGATTAAACAAAATAAATGAAGAAGGGGCAAAATTGGGAGAACAAAACTAATGAGGGTATACATGGAAAAAAAAAGACATAAAATTGTCTTGTTTTAAGAATAAGAGAGGAGAGTATCGTGAGAGCTAAAGAGAAAGAAGAGAAAACGTGAAAAGAGAGAAGAGGAGAAAAATCGTGAGAGAAGAGAGAAAAGGGAGAAAGAAGAAGAAAAGAAGAGAAATCATCTTGTTAAGGTAAGCTCCATGCTATTTTCTTC
>JANZXV010000001.1:16467953-16481328 GCA_027576455.1 Erythroxylum roigii | reverse complement strand
GATATCAATCCTACAAAGGCTACACATCCAGGAATGAATCCTGATGACTTGAAGCTCGCACAAGATGAGTGTGCCGTGTTATTGCAGCAAGGATTGATTGAGCCTACAAAGTTGGATTGGGCTTGCCAAGCGTTCTATGTAAATAAGTGTTCAGAGCAGAAACGTGAAAAGAAATGTCTAGTGATAGACTACAAGCCACTGAATGCATTCCTACAGGATGATAAGTTTCCTTTGCCTAAAATCAGTACACAGGTGCTATTTCTTAAGGAAGCTGTGATCTTTTCAAAGTTTGATTTGAAAGCAGGTTTTTAGCAGTTGGGTATTCACCCAGAAGAACGTTATAAGACTACATTCTGCATTCCTAATGCTCAGTACCAATGGACTGTGATGGTCTTTGGATTAAAGGTTGCTCCATCACTGTTTCAAAAGTCCATCACCAAAATCTATGAGTCTATCCTCAACAGTGCATTGATCTACATCGACGACATCCAACAGTTTTCAAACACCCATGAGGAGCATCAGGCCTTACTTGAAAAATTTTTGGACTTGACCCAACGGTATGGTATTATACTTTCAGCCTCGAAAAGCACTATTGATACAACTGATATTGAATATCTTGGGATGCAATTCAAAGATGGATTCTACCAGCCAGGCTCACATATTGCAAAAGAATTACTGCAATTTCCAGATAAAAATATCTCTGTGAAATAGATTCAACAGTTCCTCGGAATTGTCAATTATATTCAAGATTTCGTTCCACATGTGGCAGCCTTCACATCAAGCTTATCTAAGCTCTTACGTAAGAATCCACCAGTTTGGGGGAAAGAACAGACTACAGTTGTTCAACATCTAAAACGAATCTGTCAGGATCCTCCATCGTTAAAGATTCCTGAAAAAGGACAACGTATCCTGCAGATAGATGCAAGTGATGAACATTGGGGAGTAGTTCTTCTCGAAGAACTCAATGACCAAAGACACTATTGTGGACATGCTAGTGGATCTTTCAGTCAATCTGAACTTCACTACGATATCTCATATAAGGAGATTCTTGCAGTAAAAAGAGGTATTGAAAAGTTCTCTATCCACCTCACTCCTTATCATTTTGTCATTGAAATGGATAATACATCCTTCCCCAAAATTCTAGAACAAGCCAGCAAAAAGATTCCAAACAGCCAACTTTTGCGTTGGCAAGAGTGGTTCTCATCCTATAAATTCACCGTTAAACACTTGAAAGGTCACCAGAATATCCTTGCAGATGATCTCTCTAGACCTTCGAAGTCACTCTTCTTTGTTTCTTCTTCTCTTAAACTTCCCATTCTATTGTTTTGGTTGATGGAGTTCCCTAGGTTTGCTCGTTATCGACAAGAATTTCCTCCTTTGTTCACCCGAACTCCAACTACTGTAAAAGACCTTTATCCTTTGTTATCTCAGTGTCTTTTTTATTATCTTCACTTAGTCTTGGTGAAAGAAGATTTGATTACTAGCCCTGCGATGTTTGATCCTTCAACTCCATACAAGATGATATATCACATTCTTGATGATATTGATGACTACACTTTATGGCATCTCTGGGCTATGACAGCGCTCTATGCCCGTTCTGTTGCATTCTCTCCTATGCATATATATCGTCATCTCTCCGATCCAACACAGTTCAGATCACTTCTATGGACGTTTCTAAAATGGTTTCAACCATTGGATACATGGAGAAAAGAAATGTCTGACATCTTAGACACTCATCAATTATGGAATTCTTCTTTACAAGATAAAGATACATTTGCTGTGTATCTTCTTCACCGACCATATGTGATGAGTTCTTCTAGACATCTATGCACAATTAACCATATCCAACATTGGCATACCACAATAGCTTGGTCATCTGAAGAATCTTTGCTCTTAGAAGAATCTTGATGGCCTTAACTAGATTAAGGATGTGGAATATTTTACTATGTGCACTTCTCTTGGATCCTACAATGGTGACACGTCTCTCATTGAGCCTATACAAACACCATCTCCAACACACTGGACTTGTATTGAAGAAATTGTGATCCATATTCAAGCAGGACATCCTCACCTTCTACTATGGAATACTACTACAAGCCCATCCAGTGAGCCAGTCCAAGAAACCGATTATGTGGCCTCATCATGGCCTTCACATTGGGCCCAGACTAATATCGATGAACTTATTGCACAAGTTGACAGAGAAATGGAGCTGACTGACCTTAATCTCTCACTTGCATTATGAGAGAATCACAATGATGAAAGATGGGTTCCACACATCACTTCAATACTATTGAAGATTCCATCTTATCATCTTCATCATTTACCTTTTTATAAAGTAGTACTGTTTGCTACTATTTACTTTTGACTTTTGTAAAAGTTAGGTGAATTATTGTCCTACTTTTTTTAAAGTAGATGCTTTAGTGATAAGGTTAGTTAGCCTTTTTTGTTTAAGTTATAATAATGTTGTCTTTAGGATAGATTTACATTCCTATCCCTTGCTTAGTCTATAAAAGCAGGGTTCGTTTTAGTTTGTAACCAAGTGATCTTATTTTTGAAGTTATCTTCAAGCTTTTCATAAATGAGAAAATGAAGAATCCTTTCTTCGCAAAATAGTTTCTTTTCTCTGAAACCTTTAAACCTTATTATTTTGTTTACCTTAGAGTGAAAAGATTGCAGAGATGAGTATGCTCTACACTTGCCTTGCAAAAGGATCTTGTGTAACAGAAAATCTATGACAACCTGGTAAGAACTGTGTTTGCTTCTAAACATTCCGCTGCCTTGAGTCAGAAGCCTTAATGGGGAATGAAGAGTAAGAGTGTGTGAGTGAAGTAAGAGTCCTAAAAGGCGAGAGCAGTAAGTCCCGTGTTGCCAAGTGAGGGCGTTGAGGGGTGTAAGTCTCCGATATCTGGACGGCCTATGTAGTGATACACACTTCCAATCCGACTTTGGAGAGTCAATGTCTTCAACTATTGAATGGTTTAGATGAAGCGTTAACCTAGTGAGGGTTAGCCAATAAGGTCATATTCCCTGTGCCTACGCTCTAATGGACCAGAGCGCTTACGAGTAGTATCAGAGCCAGTAGAAAGACCCATTACCCTTTTACGAATGGTATTTGCTCCTTTGTCTAGTGGTAAGGTATAGATGGTTCAATCATAAAAACCTTCTTACTCCTTAGAATTATTCAACTCCTCGCTTAGTAAATCATTACTGCTTGTAGTTTGCTTGAGAACATTGCACCTTCGCATCTTTTAGGGAAGAACATTTTGATAATAGGTAAGAAAGTAACTAATTAAAGAGCTGCATAACATCTATAAAAAATTATTCCATAATTCTGACGACAATGATGACAAGGTGAAGACAGACAAATTAACTTGGCAGCTTTTCATTGATAAAGCGTACTTAGCATACTTGTCCTTACGCCACCTGTCAGGCCCACTTAATCTTTGATAAAGGGGGTCCCTTCAGAGAAGAAAACAATGGTGCCTTTGCTAGATCTACACCATCTTGTTCAACTCTTACAGCTTCATTTTTTTGTTTGTAAATAAAAATCTATGCCTATCTAACTTCATTTAATCGACTACAACAAGGATAAGGAAAATACTGGAAGCGCTAGTTAGATAATTTCAGCAAAACTCGAATACTATATATCCCACACAAAACCATCCAAAACCTTATTAAATTCCATGAGGTCTTCTTCAGGCGAGACCAATCCATTCCCTCCCTCCCAAAACTTTCCCATTAAAACACAAATCCTTGAAAATAATGAAAATTTGATATCCTACTATTGCAATTCATAATCAGATTGTAAGAAAAAAAAACAAAAGTTTTTTCAAACCCTCCAAGTACATGGTTTTCTCCATCTGCCTCTTAGTATCTGTAGTGAGGAGGCTTGTATGGACCCTCAATAGGCACGCTGATGTAGTCAGCCTGGTCCTTGCTGAGCTTGGTGAGCCTAGCTCCGAGCTTTCCAAGGTGAAGAGCAGCAACCTTCTCATCAAGGTGCTTAGGCAGGACGTAAACCTTCTTCTCGTACTTGCCAGTTGTCTTCTCCTTCCATAGCTCAAGCTGTGCAATCACCTGGTTGGTGAATGAGCAGGACATCACGAAGCTGGGGTGACCAGTGGCACAACCCAAGTTCATGAGACGCCCCTCGGCCAACACAATGACGCCGCTCTTCGTATCTGGGAAGACCCACCTATCGGTTTGAGGCTTGATGGTGATGCGCTTCACACCAGGGTAAGTTTCAAGACCAAGCATGTCAATCTCGTTATCGAAGTGGCCAATGTTGCAGACAATGGCATTGTTCTTCATCTTCCTCATGTGGCTAACCATGATGATGTCCTTGTTGCCAGTGGTTGTCACAAAGATATCAGCATCTGCCACAACATCTTCAAGGGTCAGGACCTGGAGACCTTCCATAAGAGCCTGAAGGGCGCAAATTGGATCAATTTCAGTCACGATAACACGAGCTCCAGCCTGCTTCAAGGCAGAAGCACAGCCCTTGCCAACATCACCATAGCCACACACAACAGCAACCTTCCCAGCAATCATAACATCGGTCGCCCTCATCAACCCATCCGGAAGTGAGTGACGGCATCCATACAAGTTATCGAACTGTCATCACAGAGGGTAACACCAGATGTTAGAATCATTCAAGCAATCACTTTTAGATCACAAATAACAATAAACCAGATCTATCATTACTAAAAGGCGAACCAAATCTATTAAAAGAAAAAGGAAATCAATACCTTGCTCTTGGTAACAGAATCATTGACATTAATAGCGGGGAACAACAGAGTTCCATTAGCTTGCATCTGATACAACCTCTTAACACCAGTGGTAGTCTCCTCGGATACACCAACCAATCTCTCCTTCATCTTATGATACTTCTTGGGATCAGACTTCAAACCGTCTCTAATAATCGCCAAAACGATCTGAAACTCCGCGTTATCAGTTGAAGCCGGGTCAGGAAGCTGACCGGTCTTCTCATAAGCTTCCTCAGCTTTAACACCCTCATGGATCAACAGAGTAGCGTCACCACCGTCGTCGACGATCAGATCCGGCCCACCGCCGGGGCCCCAGTCAAGCGCGCGCTCCGTGCACCACCAGTACTCCTGGAGAGTCTCTCCTTTCCAGGCGAACACAGCGGCGGAGTCTCTGGCAATGGCGGCGGCGGCGTGGTCCTGTGTGCTGAAGATATTGCACGAGCACCATCTGACCTCGGCGCCGAGAGCGGTGAGGGTCTCGATGAGGACGGCGGTTTGGATGGTCATGTGGAGAGATCCGGTGATCTTCGCGCCTTTGAAGGGCTGAGCCGGACCGAACTCGGTTCTGCAAGCCATCAGACCGGGCATTTCTACCTCGGCTAGCTCGATCTCGAGCCGACCGAAGTCGGCTTGAGACATGTCCTTCACCTTGTACTCACGGCCTGATGTGGTTTTCTCGACCAACAAAGCCATTGTGGGAGGTCTAACGTTATGGTAACGACACTAACTGCAACGCACTCTCTTCAAGACAATTTTTAGTATGAAGAGTGGGCAGTTGGGAGCGATTGTTATAGTGAAGCGAGGGTGTATAAATAGGTAGAGGGGTGAAATGGACGGCTCACATTTGGTGATCTTGAATTTAGGGTTGGTAGATTTGGTAAATAGAAATGACTTGATCTGAACTTCACTTCCACCACAAAATTTCAGTTTAATATTTTATTTTTAGTTCTGGTGAGATTTGAGTCCACAAACTCCTTAATAACTGCTGTAACTAAGACCCTAATAAGTTGGCAAGTAGTTAAAGAGGTGGCATTAGACTATTAATAGCATTTCAATTTTCAAGTGTCACTAGTAATTTTTTAGGTTGACTTGAACTATCTTTTATGGTCGCTTAGATGATGCTTAAAAGGATTGTCACATAATCTATTGCTTAAATGAATTAAACCTATGGTTTCATTGTCACAAAAGAGCAATCAATCGTAAATTTTAATTGATTCAAAGAAGTAATCAATTGAGGATTTCAACATGTACTAACAATAATGTTGACATAGGTACGCAATAAAGTCATAGTCGTAGTAGGAGATGGGGTTGGTGTGGAGTCCTTAAAGGTAATCAAAGGTGTTAATTATCAACTACTAACCCACCTTCTACTTGTAAGTAATTTATCTATTTATCATTTTGTTATGCTAGGGCTTATTTGGCAATCTGTAAATTGCATTAATATTATTAGCAGTTAACTAGTAATGAATTATATCAATCGATTTGATCAGTGGATAATATCAGTTATTTATTAAAAAATGTTTAGTAAAATTAGTTTCTTATGTGTAAAATGACTTATAAGGGTATAGCTTAAAAAATAATTTATAAGGATATAAGTTATTTCTTAATATTTCTTTGAATATTATCGTAATAATTTAAATTTTAGATATTTAATTTCATAAAAATAAAGTTTAAGGTACTAATGTTTAGTGAAAGGAAATTAATAATAAAAGAATAATAACTTGAGTAATTTATAATAATTTTTGAGCACAATCATTTTTTTAGTTAATTTATGAGTCGTTAGAGCAAAATACTTATCGTAGAGATATTTTAAAAAACAACGAATTAAGTTTAATCTACCAACTTAATAAGATGAATATTAAATATGGTTGAGTTGTTTGACACATTCGAATAGTCTAATACCTCTCCACCAACCCAAAAAAAAAAAAAAGCTCATCAGTCGTTTAGCCATTAACAAACAAGTCGTATTTGTATTCTTTTTGTGATTTGACGAAGAATATAAACCAATGAGACTGGCATAAAGTGGCTTGTATGCTTGGCTTTAGGCGCGACCGAATGTGTGGGCCCATCTATTAGCTGCAATTTCTGAGATCTAAAGCTTCGTCGGTGGTAGGTGCGGAAATATCAATTTAGAAATTAATTAAAATATTTAATGACATTCATGTAAAACATGAGACGCGGTGAAGTGGCCAAGTGGGATCTGGACCATATATAGGTATAGCTGAACAATATAAATGAAAGTGGACTATTGTAAAATTGTATACACAGAAGTGTTTGGACACAGAGAGTTGTAATCCAGATATGAAGATTAATGTTTATTTGGAGTTGGTCATTTTGGCACCTAACTCGCTTGAGTTGGTTATCAGTTATCGCCTGGTGCTGGGTCAAAGAGCATCTTGTCACAGTGAGAATTTGTTTAGCAACTTGACCTAAATACACTTAGATGCAAAAAATACTTATAGATGAGAAGAATTATGAAGTATAACTTATACATTATAAGCGCTATAAATAAAACGTGCGACCACTACACCAAAATAACTTACCTACCTACAACAAAGTCAAAAATAACTGTCCAAACTGTTTTATTTATATATTTACTTGACCAAAGAGTCCGAATCTTCCTCGAAAGTTGGCAGGACTTGGAAGGCCGAAACTACAAGTTGAGGTTGGCGATGATACAACTATTTCATTAAAAAAACAAGTCGATCGTGATATCCATTTGAGGTTGGTGAGGATGGGAATCGTCTAATGTATGAAGAAAGAAATTAGTGTGATCTGAACTGAATGACAAAATCGTCCTTACAACAACTCTCATCCTCACCAACTCCACAATACATTCAACACTTTTTTCTTTTCTACGCCAAAATGGCCCAGAACCTAAACCTACCTTGACAACGACGTTCTGGGTACATTACCTTATGCTCATGAAAAACTACAATATAATGATTTGCTTTATCTTATGCTCCGTAAATATCGTACATTATTCTCATACTAATTGCTAATTAGTGTAGTAATTATATTTATTTCTTATGTACACCATATACTTAAATATCATGTAACCTAATAACGAGGGCTTACTGTCATCCTGACCTTAAATCTTATTTAATGCAAAGGCATATAGAGTACTAAAGCTAAAATGAACGAATTAGACTAGTTCATTTATGGAGGGCTAGTCAAAAACTTGGTACTTCACTAAACCTAACCAAAGCATGCAAATTTACAAGTTGAAATTCACGTCATTGCCTTCACACCCACTTCCCTATACAGATATAGCTTTTACTAATAGTAGGTTAGTATTTTAACTTCAAAAAAAAAAAAAAGTAGGTTAGTATTTTGATAAAGGAATTTTATCTTAGGTATTTAGGATCATATTAATACTAAATATAGCTTTTACTTATAACAAGTTAGTACTTCGATAAATGAATTAAAATTAAATGGTTAGCCAATCGTATATTCAAAGGAGAATTAGTATTATAAAAATTTAACATGGATGTGCAAATGGTCCTAATAAAAGATTAAATATAGTATTTAAACTAAGTAAATCCATTAATCTTATATATAACAAGTTGAAATGGATGTGAGAATGCTTCTAATAAAAAGATAATATAATTAGGGTCGTCCTCTTCGTTCTATATAAAGCAAAAAGATGGGCCATAATAAATCGACAATATACAAATATGTATTGTCTAAAGAAAATATAAACTTTAATTTCTTTATAAGTCTTTTTTAATTAAAATATTTATTATTTTATTGTCTAAGATTATCTCAATTTTTAGGATCATAAATATTCAACAGAGAAATTAGGCCCGAAGGCATGATTTAGGTGCTTTCAATTAGATCTGAATTTGGGCTGCTCAAGCTCAGACGATGAGCCTCAAGGTCGGTCTAGAGCTCGGCAGCTTTCGAATTAAAATTACACCTAAAATTATAATTGATAAATATCATATATAATTAAATTGACAAATTTTAATTTGTCTGAATAAATTATAATTAATATAGTAAATAACAGAAAGATAAATTATTTCCAATTAAACTAAAAAAAAACCTATCTCCTTTGTGGTAGAGTTTGGTTATATATAACAATTTTAAAAAATAAATAAACATTTTCAACAAAGTAAATCCATTAATCTCATATAAAGTTTTATGAAAATGAATGGCACAGCTACAGGACACCTATCACCAACTAAATTCCAAAAAAAAAAAAAGAGAAAATGAGAAAAGCAGGTACATAATAAACATAATTTGCTCGTCGCTCACGCCATTTCTCTTTAAAGCCACCTCACAATCCCACCGTTTCATTCCATCATTTGCATACTCTCTCTTTCTAGGTCTCTCACCTTCTCTCTCTAAAAATATGGAGCCAGTGACAGAGTGGGGCAACAAGCCACTTCAAACCGTGGACCCCGAAATCTACGACCTCATCGAGAAGGAGAAACGCCGACAATGCAGAGGAATCGAGCTCATCGCCTCCGAGAACTTCACCTCCTTCGCCGTCATCGAAGCCCTCGGCAGCGCCCTGACAAATAAGTACTCCGAGGGCATGCCCGGCAACCGCTACTACGGAGGCAACGAGTTCATTGACGAGATCGAAAACCTCTGCCGTTCCCGCGCTCTCCAGGCCTTCCACCTCGACCCCACCAAGTGGGGCGTTAATGTCCAGCCCTACTCCGGCTCTCCGGCCAACTTCGCCGCCTACACGGCGGTGCTTCAGCCCCATGACCGGATCATGGGATTGGACCTGCCTTCCGGTGGACATTTGACTCATGGTTATTACACCTCCGGTGGGAAGAAGATCTCGGCGACTTCGATTTACTTTGAGAGTTTACCTTATAAGGTGAATTCGCAAACTGGGTATCTTGATTATGAGAAGTTGGAGGAAAAGGCCTTGGATTTCAGGCCTAAGCTGATTATTTGTGGTGGTAGTGCATACCCGAGGGATTGGGATTATGCCAAGTTTAGGGCTGTTGCTGATAAATGTGGTGCTCTGTTGCTTTCTGATATGGCTCACATTAGTGGCCTCGTTGCTGCTCAGGTATGGTTTTTGTTTTGATCTTGCATGTCGTTTCTTTTTTTCTTTTCTGTTTTTGTTGGATCTGTTGAGGAGGTTGAAGTGGAAAAGATTGTATTTTCATTTGCAAACTGTCTTCGTTTTGCGATTTTCTCAGCTTACATGCATGATATGTGAAAGTAAAACTCAAAAGTTTGTATCCTTGGATCCTTGGGTGAATAGATCTTTGTCTGGATGCTTAGTGTTTCCGATGATATTACTTGATCTCTTTTTGTTCCTTAGGATCTGACCCATCAAAAGATCTAGCTTTGTTGACAAGTTCGTTGATGTATGGACTAAATGTTAGTCTATTTTTTCTTGTTCACAGGGCATTGCATTTTCCAACCCTTTGATTTTGTTGAGCTGTTCAAGCATGCAATTGAGTTGAATCTGATTGTTGCTCATTTTCCTTTCGAGCGAATCTCTGTTTCCGTTGTTTATTTTGCATCATTTTGTACTTTCTGTTCTTGATAGATGTGAATTAGGTCTGATCCATATGCTTATCTTTCTTGGTATGGTATTTTACACTAGAATTGGTAGATCTAGAACTCGGATTTTGTACACTCTTGTTTACTAGATGATTATCTGTGTAGTAAGACATCATTTGATGCTTCGGAATTCGTTTTCAACTGTGAAGTTACGAAACTGGAACTGCCTTTTATCGTATTCATTTCTGACTTCATTTTCAACATAAAAAACGTTATGATCTTGGTTCGGTCTAAATACAATTTTCTTTTTTCCTTATCTTTAGGAAGCTGCCAACCCCTTCGAGTTCTGTGATATTGTAACAACCACTACACATAAAAGCTTGAGGGGTCCTAGGGCTGGTATGATCTTCTACAGAAAGGGGCCTAAACCAGCAAAGAAGGGCCAACCAGAGGATGCAGTTTATGACTTCGAAGATAAGATCAACTTCTCGGTTTTCCCCGCTCTTCAGGGTGGTCCTCACAATCACCAGATTGGTGCCTTGGCTGTTGCACTGAAGCAGGCTATGAGCCCTGGGTTCAAGGCATATGCTAAACAAGTAAAGGCCAATGCTGTTTCACTTGGAAACTTTTTAACGAGTAAGGGATACAAAATGGTGACCGGAGGAACTGACAACCACCTTGTTTTGTGGGATCTTCGACCTCTCGGTTTGACAGGTAAATAAATTGAGTTTTCTTGGATTCAGTAATTACAACCATTGCTTATCGATTTTGTACGTTGCCATTTTTTTTTTCTATTATAATCCTTGGCCAGGCAACAAGGTTGAAAAGCTGTGTGACCTGTGCAACATCACCTTAAACAAGAACGCTGTGTTTGGTGATAGTAGTGCTTTGGCTCCTGGAGGAGTAAGAATAGGTATGAATTCATACTTTGGGTTTATCATTTGGATCAGAAGACAATCTTCCTTTATCGGTAATAAGTTACTGACTGAAGCTTATGTTGGCAGGCGCTCCGGCTATGACCTCCAGAGGTCTGGTTGAGAAGGACTTTGAGCAGATTGGAGAGTTCCTTCACCGTGCTGTGACAATCACTCTGAGCATCCAGAAAGAACATGGAAAGCTCTTGAAGGACTTCAACAAGGGGTTGGTGAACAACAAAGACATTGAGGCGCTTAAGGTTGATGTCGAGAAGTTCTCTTCCTGCTTTGACATGCCTGGCTTTCTCATGTCTGAGATGAAGTATAAGGATTAGGTCTGGAGAGAAGTGCAAATGTATCTTTGTTGGTTTTTGGTTTTGTAGGTTAGTTTTTTTTTTTTTTTAAGAAGTCCAATGTTGGACTTGTGGTGGGCGGCCATTCAAGTTTGGTATTTCCTCGGCGAATAATATATGTTTGATATATCTTCTGTTTCATTTACTTTTGGATGCTTTTTGTGTTCTTCAGGAGAAAAGGAAGTATTTTTTTAACGTGAGTTTGATTCAAAACAATAAAAGAATATTTCTTTTTGGATGTGGAATGAAGTTTATGGGTATAAAAACTAAGCTTTCCTTTTCAATGAGTTGCTAACTGAGGAACTTGATTCTGTGTTTCTTTTCACCTCTGATGTAAGGTTGTGGGAATCAACGACTCTTCTTATAGATTCACCATTATTTTCATCTTTTAACTGTTAGATGAAACGACAAACTGAAAACTATAACTTTGTTTCATCTTTGTCTTCACTTACCAGAGGGATTTGCAAGATTGCCCTTTTGGCCATGAACTTGATCAAAGGGTTTTTGGTGTATGGTGACTCGTTTGGCTGCGTTAAAGTTGTTGTCTACCTTGAATCCAACTGACTACAACCATGCATAGGTCTACTTCTATTCTTATTCTTCCTAAATTTGCTATCTTTTCTCTTAGTGACGCCATTACTCTCACTCGATTCACCAAACAAGTCATTTCTATATCAATTCTCTAAACTCAAACCATCTTCCTCTCCTACTGAACCTTAAGAATGGATTTTTCTCTCAAACTCGACTTTATTTCTCTCCTAATTCTCATTTTCAAACCCAAATTGAACCCCTCCATATCAGAATCACCAAACCCAGAACTTTTCGCTTAAGGCTTAATACTATGAAAGACCTCTTCAGGAAAACCTTAAAGAACAAGTTAGGAGCTTTTTTTAACATTTCCCATTGTCATTCAAGCTCCAAAATAGCTACTTGAAGTTCAACTTTGTTTTTTATGTTGTAAATTTGTCTCTCGTAACAGAGTCAAGCTTTGAGGAGTTATTTTATTTTTTCCACTTGCAATCGCCTCCGCTGCCATTTGGATACAATAGTGAGGTAGGTTCTTGGGATGCCACCCATTTGAATAATAGTAGTCTGATAACTAGTGGGCGATATTGCAAGGAAGGAGAGCTTAGAGAAAGAGATTGAGGTTGAAGATAATAGGGATTTAGAAAATATGGGTGGTTTGAGAGCCATGGTTTATAGTTGACGAAGGAGAAAATCAATGACACTGAAGAAGTTTTGATTGAAAGAAGAGAAGAGGATTCGATTTTCAAGTTAGAAACTTGGGTTCATTAAGGACAAACGAGATTCAGATTGATCAGAACTTTGAATAATTATGGTTAAATTAAGTTAATTAAATTTATTATAATTAAAGAAATTAAATGTAAATTAATTGAAGTTAATATGACATGACCTATGTGTTTAATACTTACTTCTTATTAGAATATATGAATGTCTTTCTGATAGGAGAAAGAGTGAGGTCGATAATAATTTTTTGAATTTGTTGCTAATCCACAAGAAGTTGCCATTTAAATCGTGAACATCATATGCCTAAACATGTCAGTCAAGGAAGATAAAGAAGGAGCAGGTGGCTCCAAAATGAAGATCATGTACTCACCATATTACCTAGGATCTAATCGTATGTAACTATGCTAGTTCAATTGCAAGGTAACAACTATGGAGTGGGCTCAGAATGTGAGAACTTCGCTGCAGTCACCATGAAAATTTGATTTCATCGACAAAACCACTAAGACACTAGCAGGAGCGGATCCAGAAATTATTTTGAATGAGGGCAAAATATTTAAAGTACTTTTATATTACTGAAAAATTTTAATTTTAATTATTATTTTAAATTTTAATTTCATTA
>JANZXV010000001.1:16451571-16467853 GCA_027576455.1 Erythroxylum roigii | reverse complement strand
AAGGTCTCACAGGTCAAAGCATAACAACTGGAATTTCCCGACTAAAACTAACTTAGCTACTCATAATGAAATTAAACAAAGCAGAAATCGTAATTAACATAGTCTCCATAACAAAGGAAAGAAAAAGAAATAAAAGAAATCTGGAATTTGGTCGACGTTGCTCCCTCTGGCCGCTTGGTATCGTCCTGTTGTATTCAGCAAATTCCAAAAGAAGAGAGCCCCCTTTACTGCCGTCACTCTATGCTTAAATATGTTTCCAAACCCTAGGTCTTCAATAGAGTGGGCCCTACGACAATTAAAACAAAGTGGGTTAGTGCTTGGGCCCACAAAAGATTGCTTCCACGCTGCTGTCTTCTCCCATGCGCGCGTGACCTTATGCGTGACTCACGGATAGGCTTCCTGTGCGGCATTAGCTCTTTTCCTATTTTATTCCCCTTCAGCCGCCACTGATTCTTAGTTAATTGCCCTAGCTGATTTTTCTCCCTTTTGCGTTATTTAATTTTCCCAATTAAGAGCATTGCTTCTCTCATCCCACGTCAGCACTGATTGTTGATTATCATTGGTTGTTGTTTTCCTCTTTAATTTCCTTCTTCATGCAAAACTTGTAATTTCCTACAAGAAAACATTAAATCAAATTAAGTCCCAATAATTGAATCAACAAGGGGAGTAAAAAGGAATAATTAAAACATAAATATTGAACAAATATGCACTTATCAATGGAGATATTGGAAAAGACGAAGGAAGAAGCTTGAGGCCTTTTAGATAAAAATGGTGATGAAGGTCAAGTTGTGATAGGTAGCTCTGCTAGTGATAAGGGGTTAGAAGGAGATGGTGATGCAGTTAGCATGGAACACATGACGCATCCTAATACAACTGAGGCTACGGAGGGTGTGGATTTGTTCAGTCTTATTTAGACTACTCATTATTTACTATGAAAAATGTCCTGATTTAATTATATTTGGTGGTGAAATATACTAAAAAGCAAAATCGTATCTTGTGCTCGTCCGTGGAGGCATACTACTGTTCAATATCGACCCCTACGTGTGAAACGAAATGGTTAGAAGACAGGATCATCTGTCCAATATTATGGTATCTTATTTTGTCTTATGAATCTCAGCCATTCATTTATGCGGGTTTCGCGTTTATTTAGGCAGAATCCACGTAAATAAATGGCTGAGATTTATAGGACAGAATAAAGCACCATAAAATTGGACAAAAGATTCGGACTCGTTAAAGGTGCTATCAGAGTCTTGGCATTTCACATTCCACGCCTATGCGTCTTCCGCTGCATATATAAACCTCAAAATTGAGAATGAATTTTATGCCACAAACCTATAAAACCAACCACGAAAAAGATCCTATAGCATCAATTACAAAGAGGAACATAGAACAAACGTCAATGTCATTCCTCTGAAGTCTTCGAATTGCTTCTTCATGACGAACCTCAACTGGTTAGTAATTATCAACTGAATAATGGCAACGCCGGGGTCGAAATGCAGGAGTGAGCTAGTGGTTTTAACTACAAGTTAGCAACCAAAGTGAGATAGACAGCATAAACGGGAGAGCTGCTGAACAGATAGGACAAATGGGACGAATGAAGTTCACTCCTCAGCTAATGACAATCACCATTGTAGACAGATTGAAAAAGTAATTATCGGTTACAGACTCTCTCAGATTATTAAGTCTGAGTACCAATCTTCGTTTGAATAAAATGAACTTTTGAAAGGAAAAATGATTACGCAATACGCGAATCTGATTCACATTCCGAGGAATATAAATAAAGTAAAAAGATAATGTTACAGATTTAAATTGATGTATTAACTTAAGTTCATAATCATAACTTCTTCACTTTGTTACTTCCAACAGTATGTTGACCACATTATGAAATCAAGGACAGACATTTCCTAGAGAAAAATCAGAAACAATTGTACAATAATAAGCAGACCTTGTACAATCTAAACCAAGTAGACATGTCTGAATGATGCATCTTGTGTGCATCTCAAATGATTCAACCTGATGCTCTATCTGACAGAAGGATGTTTCTACCTCTCATTCAATGTCAATCGAATATCTCTTGTGCTTCAATTATGCTATGCTGACTGAAATAAAGCCACAGAATATACTCTGATTAATAAACTTACGGAGTATAATCAAGTAACAAACGCAACTTTAGACAAAAACTCGAAGATGAGGAAACTGGAAGAAAAGCAGCTTACTGATCATCCTTTGCGACTCGATAATATCTCTCTGCATGCTGCCTTTGACCAATTAGTTGAGCAAAACGCTCATCATGTGTGATTACAATCAACTGAAAATTCTCCTGTCCCTTTCTGTCCTCCATTATTCTGGAGAAAATCCAAGAGAACAAAAAAAAAAAGCCACATTTATTGAGCCCTTTAAGACCCTACAGTGGTTAGTCCAATCCAGTTATAAGGGCTTTGTAGCTGTCTTGTACCTGAGTAGAGCTGCAGCAAGACTCTCAGCATTTGGTCCATCCAAGTTTGTCGTAGGCTCATCTAATGCTAGTATTCCGCAATTGAGGCAAAATGTCTCAGCTAGAGCCAACCGAATGATAAGCGAAGCAAGAACCTACATCCAAACCTAACTTTTAACCATGTCCAAATCAGAATATCAGCTCTACTGGAAGAGCCTATTCTCAGATATACTCACTTTCTGACCAGCACTACACCTTCCTCTCATTTCTAGTTCTGCATCTCCAGTCTGCATTAGAACCTAGTTTGAAGGCAGTGGAGTTATTAGTTGTCATCAATACACTTAAATGACCTAAAAAAGCAGCATAAATTCAACTAGATTAATAAAGATATTCAATACCTTGTAACTGTAGGACCGAGTTCCAGAACCTTCAGAATCTGAGTGGATGCTGATGTAATCTATATCCTGCCCTCTATATGTTTGTTGCCACAACTCCCTGATGATCTTATTAATTTCTTCCATTTTCATGGAGTGAAACCGCATCAATGCTCTAGAAACATAGGCATGCATAGAATTTAGTAAGTCAACATGTACAAGTAGTCGATATCCAAAAGCATTAGACGTGCCAAAAAGAAACGTAGATGATGTCCAGTGTTTAACAACAGGCTCATGACGCCTAGGGATGACAATGAACTAGGCTGGGCTTGGGTCTTATGTCAAAAAAAAAAAAAAGGGCCTGAGTCCAGTCAAACTTATTTTAGCCTGTTGACATTGGTCCCGGCTGACCCGACTTTTCATAGTTGATCAGATCCAACAAAATTTGTCAATCTTGAACCCAATTGGACCTGAATACTGAAGTCCAAAGCTTGAGCCTAATTAAACCGGGCTCGACTAAGCTGAGCTCGCGGCTCTTTTTCCATGCCTAGTTATATAAATTTCTCAAAGCACATTTTCTCTTCCCTTCTTGTATTGATAAAATTAGTAGGATACCTCTTCAAGAGGATTAACTTCTTGAAAACATGCTCAATAAAATCTCAACCAATACCATGCGATTGAAATATTAAGATGAATGATCAGCAAATTAGGAGAAAGCTCCGTATAGAAAGTTGCAAGAAACTCATATCTTTTGGTAGCAGGACACACATGGTCTACTCTATACAAATCCTGGGGGATAATTAACAGAGAAATTTACCTTAAAATATAGCATATATATCAACAAGCAAAGGCAAATATCGAGATTGCCTATGGAGAACTCACTTGTCAAGTGCATTGTAGTATCTGTCTAGGTCCTTGTTTGCCATTTCAGTTGTCTGACAAAAAAATCAAATTAATGAAACATCGCAAAAAGTGGCTAGAAGGGAACAAGCAAGCAATAAAGCATAATTCGACCTTGAGCTGGACAAGCTGATCAAAGTAGCGCTTGTCAATATCCTTATATTGTGCCTGTTTAAGATCAACTTTATTTTTTGAAATGTTGCTCTGGTGAACTGACATTGTTCCGCGGTACCTATTCAACTGTTTTAGTACAACAAATAGTTTTCAGTGATTTCACATGATCAAGGCATGAAAATTGTCACAGGAAAGCACAAATAAATTGACAGGTGAAATAATTTGAGACGCAAAGAATGGTGAAGATATAAATAAATAGGTCATACCACAATACCTTCGTCTATGAAAATTACATTAAAACATGAGAATTTATACTGCAGTCATCATTTATTTGGTAGGAATCAACAATGACATATAGGAAAGGATAAACAGCCTACTACACAGCCCAAATAAAAAAATAAAGGACATAGGCCTAAAACTTTTTCTGGTGCAAAGGCAAACTCCAGTGAGAAAAATACAACTTTGTCCTCCAAGAATTGGGATCCAAATAAGCACTTAAATGTCCTGGTATGTATTTATTAATAATTGTGAAGAGAATTCCTTTACTCGAAATCTTAAATCTTGAGAAAAGTATCATTGTTTCAAATAAACATGAAAATGCAAACAACTTTCAAATTAAAAGTGATGCAGAAAAGGAAAGAACATCAGAGAATGGGAAAGGGGAGTAAAAGAGAGGAAAAATTTGGGCTTGGAGACTTAAGGAAAGAGAGAGGAGGAGGTAAAACTTCACAACTGTCAGAAACAATTCTGAAACTATTGATGTAAAAGCTGCAATAAAGTACGTGTAGGTAAGTACAAAAGACATAAATGTGTGAAAGGTTATGTGACATTATGTCTTTGTATATTAAGAACATTGGTTTTGACGTCCAGTGGTTTCAAAGAATCTATTTCAGGTCTTGCCTGCATAGGGATTAGGCACTCTATGTGCAAGCATCCCAGACGTGTTTTTATAACATCATGACTATGTAATTGCCTTTTGTTGTGGCCGAAACTTGTCAGCAGAACATCAGCACTCATGCAACAAAATACAATACAGACAAAGACTAAGATGGTATCATGAAAATGCAAGACAGAATGTCCACAAATCATACCTGATGCATACATAAGCCAATTTTCAAAAACTTAGGACTATCAATGTGATCATAACCATAAACTTTTCAGCCAGTTGAAGGAAAAACAGGAAATGACTTGTTAAATTTTATGAGTACCTCTGAAAGAATTCTTTCTCTTTCCTGAGAAAGCTTTACAAGTTCAGCTTCAACTGGTGAAATCCCACCGATCTTCAGGATTCTCTCTTCTAAAGATTCAATCACCCGGCCAAACTCTTCCACCTCCGCCTTTGTTTTCCTGTAATTCAAGTTGTCCTCAATATTTCTTCGTATGTTATCCTGATCTCGTATTCCTTCCTTAAATTTGTTAAGTTCAGCTAATATTTCTTGCTTCCTAGCATCACAACTTTGCAGTTGAGATTCCGATAAAGATAACCTTTCTTGCATTTCCTTGTATTTTTCTCCTTTCTTTAAATCATCATACCTGGTAAGATGAAATTGATGATCAAGATAAATGGCATGATAGAATCTTACAATCCTCAGTTTGACAAAATTTACTCTTTAATTTTTGAAGCAACTCTTAGTAGCTCGTCAATTTGCCACCGATAGTTGTCCAACAGTTTTTTCTGGTCCTCATACTCCTGCTCAAGTTTGACTTTCCGCTCATTAAATTCACTCTGTAGTTTTTCTTTCTCCTTGGATAAAGGACCAAGAGCCTCCGCCAAGTGCTAAAAAGATACAACGACAATCAATTGCTATTCATGATGGTGCGTCACAAGCCCCTTTAAAGGAGACTGCATTGACTAACCTAACAATGTAAAACTAAAACAACTGAAACTGAAAACAATATTCACGTCACGAATCAATAAAAAGTTTTCGTGTGGCTACATAAAGAAGGATTTCAAATTTGACAAAACTTAGTCATAGGGAAAACTAGAATATAAAAATTCATCTAAAACAAAAGGTTCTTTTACTTGTGATAACATAAGAATGCCTAGTTCCTGCACTTGATACCTACTAATCTGTTTACCCTTCTCCCTATGCAATGCCTACAATCTCACCGTCTGTGTGAAGTAAAAACACAGTAATCAAGGCCTGACCATAAAAAGATGCAACATATGTTCACCTTATATCTTCAAGGAATAAAAGTTTATCCACTACTTAAATGACTGACAGTGATCATGTATTACAGTTTGACAAAAACTTAGAATTCATAAAAATAGAATGAAAGATGCTCTAACAAAGCATAATTTCAGGAATGGAATTAACATAAATTGCCTGTCGGAATCTCCTATTACCTGATCATACACTCACTTTCAAGCAACACAAAAGTTTAAACGAAAAATAAACAGAGGAATGAGCTATAAGAAACATAACAGCTGAGAGATGGGACCTTCTCATCAAGCTCAACTTGATCTTTTTCCTCAGATAAACGCTCTAAATCTTCTTCTACTTTCTTAACATCACGCAACATGTTAGCTGCTGTAACCTTCTCCTCCCTTAGAGCATGCCACCTTATTTGAACATGTGCCAAATCATTTTCGATGTACCTCTGTTCATCCCTCAACTTCTCTAGTTCCTGATGTAAATTATCCCTGATGGCATCATAAGAAGGAAAGGAATAAAATTAGATAAAAACTTGTGAAGCATAAGGCATATATAGATATGAGCATGGAGTGAATGAACTTGTATGAAGACAGATAAAACTAAATTACAGAAACAAGAAGTCTAAGATAGGGTATTTAAGTCATTTGAATCTTTTGCTGTGACGTGTGTCCCTCCCATCATTTCAGAAGGATGAGCTGAAAAAGACTGTTAGTGTCAGGGGAGGGGGTTATATACGTGAGATAGGAAAGGGAAGAGGTCATGAGAATTTTGTTGTCATTTTGGCACCTTCTAAGGTGAGGAAGAGATGGTAGCCTCTCAAAAAGCTACTGGTTTTGTATCCTTCCATACTCATCAATAATAGATCCTTTTTCTCCTATTTTCGTCACTAATTTCGATACACTCTTCTGTACTTTCCACCATTCTCACAGCCCTGAAGTTACAATTAGGGTCCCATCAACCATGCAATTTAATAGTCAGAGAGCAAAAGAATGCTTGATAATCAAAAAGGATGGGAAGGAAAAGTAAGTCGCAAGAAACACATAATTGAAAGTTACTTTGTATTTTGCACAGCACTAAGCTCCGACTGTATCTCTTCCATAGATTTGGCACCTTGCCCTCGAAAGTCAAGCTTATACTCCAGATCCTCAACTTGTTTTTGCCAAGTCTGAATTTCTTGGAATAGTCGATCAGCTGTTTCAACAGGCTGCACTAATGCCTCGACAGATTCTTTATCCGACTTTATTTGAGCTAGAACACCTAATACCTAAAAGCAGCAACATCATTCCAGACATTGTCACAACTCACAACCAGATACTACTCATGCATAAAAAGAAAAAAAACACTTTGGCATTACGTCAACGCTAATAGAACACGGTAAGTTGACAGAAAGGTAAGTTTCCAAAAACAAAGGGACAAGACATTTTTCATAATGTCTACTATGTAGGATTATACATGCTGTCTTCTATCAAAATTAATGCTTATTCTTTGTAGGGTTATTCAGCTAGTTTGATATTGCTGCATGCTAAACGTCAAACTGCATGGAATAAATAGAAGTCACAGAATTACAGTGATTAGGAGACAGTGAAATGACACACATCATCAAGGGCTTGTGACTTTTGATCCAGCTCTTCAGTAAGCTCCAGTAAGTTCTTTTCCGCAAGAGGGATTGTTTCCTTGGCAATTTTGACATATTCTTCATAAACTACTCGAAGCTTATCCAACTGTTGGAAATTGGAGTCCGCACTTGAGGATTCCAAAGCCAATACTTTCATGTGCTCAGCAGAACTTGCAGCCTTCACTCTTTGCTGTTATTACAGTAAGATACCAAAATATCCATCAAAATGAAAAGAGAGTTCCAAGGATTTCTGTGAACAAGCTGAAAAGAATACTATAATCAGCAGATAATAAAATCTAATGCATGATGGACTTAAATGATACAAACCTTTTTAACAAATTCATCTTCCTCTGAAGTGGAGAAAGGGCGCTCACAGCAAGGGCATATATGATGAGCACGAGCAACCCTTTCGAAAGGATCAAACATCTGCCGCATCCCATCTGCAATGTTGTACTTGCTGCAGGCAACATGGTAAAAGATGCATAAGACCCTTGGCCCTTGAATTTGCCTACACTACAAGAACCATGGGGTGAAGTCAAAAAGCAGGAACCTTTTCTGTATATCTCTTTTCTCCTTCACTGTCTCTAAAACTTTGATGTATGAATCAATGTTGAAAGCCTGACGATCCAAGGACTGTAGTTTAGATTCAACAAATCGCTTCCTTGCTGCGTTGAATGCAACACAGAAAGCACTATTAGAACATGATTCTAGGACTAAAACAAGATTACCAGACAAAATGCAGGAAAACTAGAACAACCAGAACTAAATCTAATTTTTGAACGACAGTTTTGGTTCATGGTCTTACCGAAGCTAATGTTCCAAACGGTAAAAATGGTATAAAATCAAGCAAACTGTAGTTTCAAAAACAAATAAATAGCTAGAGGCTTAAATATTTTAACAGTACTGATGAGAAAAAGAAAAACAATTTTCAATTGAGATCCCAGCCCCACATTTTCTCATTAACCAAAAAACAAACACAACCTGCTACATTAGAAACCCTGAAAGGAATCCTACTTCAACCACAAAGTATCAATACGCTAGCTTAATGCCCATTAATAATTCAATCTATTTTCAGCCTAATGTTAAAAAATGTGTTAGAAACACTATGACAGATAACTTTTAGGGGAAAAAAAAAACACAATGACAGATTACTTTTACTATGCTCTGAAAGCATACCGGACAACAAGGTTCATATGGGTTTATTTGGTGCAACATTAAAAGTATTTTGCATACAAATAGGCATTACTAAGCACAACTTTTCTTGGATCACAGGTCCAGTATAATAAATATATGCAAACAATAAGCTACTTTATCGTATGTTCATTGACATGCATGGATGGTTTAGAATCAATTAATATTTTTTTAAAGAACAGAACCAAATAAACAATTGAGTCCTAAATATCCAGCTCAACCACAGAATCAATATGCAACACAAAACATGTAAGCTACAAACACATGCTCACATTCCATATCCTTCCGAAGTTTGGAGATATTATTGTTGGCTTCTTGTATTTTCATCTGCAACACATTTACCTCCTTCTCATCCTCACGCGACTTTGAATTCAAATCATCAAACTCGAGTCCAACAGACCTGAACAGGGAGCAAGTAACGTACAAGAAAATTAAGCTCAAATTGAAAGGAGAATTTCCAAAATAAAATGTTAAACTACTAAGATGGCTGACTAGATGATTCTACAACACAACTAGTGACAAGCGTTAGGTACTCACATGAATACTTACACTGCCGTCAGAAAAAGATGGACATACATAGATATGGTATTCGTGTGTCTAAACCTATATGAGCTCGCAGAGAAATTGTAGCATCATTGCTTGCATTATGTTACCTTAAGGCTTGAGTAATTTCCTTCTTCAGATCCTTATCAGGAGGAAGCCTTCCCTTTAGAACTCCTCTAATTTTATCCTTGTATTCATCAATACTAGGGAATTTCAAGGACTAGAATGTTAACAATGAGAAAAGAAACATAATATACATAGTTACATCCTCACAAAAACCTATAAAACAGCAGAAACATGTAACTGACATTTTCCTGTGCTTCTTCTTGTGACTCTCTAACTCTGCTTTCTTCAGCGACAGCTTCACTCTGTCCTCAGAATCACCGGCCAATATATCTTTCTCCCGATTAAGAACTTTAATCTGTTGCTCTATGCTATATAATTCGCTTTGCTTTTGACGTATCTTTGCTTCAAAATCTCTTTCAGCAAGTTGATTTGTTTTCCTCTCAACCTCAATCCGCTGCAAAGTAATTCTAGTTAACAGCAACAAAGAGACAATTTTAATTCTCATGAAAAGAAAATCTGCTGAGTAATCATCACCATGCTCTTTTCTTTTTCATCAATGTGAGAAAGATTCACATGAGATACTTGTTCTTCAAATGAAGCAAGCTCATCCTTTTTCTCTGCAATACGATCCAAAATGCTATTCTGCACAAAATAAAGATAATCCATCAGGAGCATGAAGGGGTTAGAAATAGTACCATCCATCCACCTCTAATCCCAATCTATATAAATCTAATACAAAAGAGGAAAATGACTTATGTAGCAAACCTTTATCTCCATTTTAGCCTGCTTTTGAGCATCACTGTTTTTCCAACGATTGTTTGCATCCCAGTATCTATCCTCTGCCGTCTTAACATCAATATCATTTGATGTCTGAAACAACATCAAACCATATACAACAATGTGAACAGAAACTTCATTATGTATAAAGAGAAACTTTGAGACCTTAAATCACCATTTGTTTGCAAAAAAGGGACGTTTAACCACAAAATGCATCTATAAACTAGAAGCAGATGGAGTACTGCAGATATTACGGGGTTGTTTTGATGTGTCCCATAGAGATTCTGGAATTTCACACCTCAAGGTGCACTCTACATAAACTACCTATGTCCAGAATCCTTAATATGGAAGATTTTTCAACATTTTTATATGAGTACAACATGAGTTATTTCATCACTATAAAGTACCTGAGACATATATGTCCTACAAATGTATGAGAGCATAATAAAAAATATACCTGCACAAATACGTCTAGAGAGAGAGAGAGAGAGAGCAATTGATCACCTTTTTGTCATGTAAATCCTTGTCAAGATCCATCAACCTTGATTTTAACCTACTTGTGAGGCTGAAGGCAATATCATCACTGAAGGGAGTACTTGGAACAATCCCCAAATTATGTGTTTCAAAAAGTTTTTTGATGATTGAATCTCTTTGATTCTTCAGGGACACATGGGCCTATTTTTCAACGAAAGGAATTCAATCCGTCATTCCATCTCAATTGTAGAACTTAGAAAACATAAAAAGTCAATGTTGGTATGGTTTACTTCAGCTTCGCTCTGAAGCCGGCTAATCTCCCGGATATACTCCTTAACACTTTGCTTGAGAAAACTGCTCTTTGTCTCTGTGTCATTCATTTCTCTGTCCAGCTTGCTAATGTTTGATTCCAAAATAGCAATCTTCTCTTCAAATTTGATTTTCCATTCCATCAGCTCTTCATCAGTGTCTGAAAACAGGGTAGAAAAGGTGCAGCAAAATGTATTAGAACTAAGAGCAAAATGATTAATAAATGACGGATCAAAGTTCTCAGAATAACTGTAAATATATGACCTGCAATAGGGGCTCTATGTATACCCGTTGTTAATAGGAAGGGAAGAAAAAAAGAACTAGAAATGAAGAAACTGGGACAAAGATGAAATGCAGGGGAAACCTTCATTTTCCTCTCGAAGACAAGCATATTGCCTCTCCTGCTCCTTAAACAATGTGCTTCGTTCCGCTGTTTTTACAGCTATCTGTTCCTTCAGTTTTCTCAAATCTTTTAGAGTTGCTTCAGTATTGTGCATTTTTGTGTCCAAATTCTGAATGTCATTCTCTAATTCCTGAATTTGCACCTTTAAAGATTCTGTTTTCTCTTGATCTTGACCAATGGTTTCCCGCAGCTGTACAAACAAAACTTGATACCATTGAAGCTACCCCAGTCCATAGAATTGCAAGTTTATTACAAAATCAATGAAAATTTAATATACGAGTTGAAAATTCACCATCTTCGTAATTACTAAAGAAAGAAAACAAGCAGTATCATTTACTGTCCAAAATCACCGAAAACTCATCAAAACCCCCAAGTGCTGACCTAAGAATGCAAGGCATAAAGTTTTAGCAACATATGAACAAATAAAAATTGGAGGGGAAAAAGGTCCAGCTAGATATAAATAACATGCACACATCGCATACAAACACACACATGTATATTATATATGTATTTATGTGTCCATGTATATGTACACAGATACATATGTATTCAACATCCCAAAACTTTAGGAAATCTTGTTTCATCACTGCTCATTCCAAAATAATGGGAAGAGAAAAGGACTTAACAAGCATAAGTGAACAAATGAGTCAGACTCCAAGACAGGTTGAATTGGAAAAACGAGATCCTTTGGCAAGCAATTTGATTGCCTTTTCAGAATAAGATTGCACAAGGTAAAGTATAACCAAAGAAAAAGAACCACTAGAAGGAAAAGAGTCAAAATACAGTCTGAAACTGTTAAAGCATGCAGAGTAACAAGATATTTGAGCAGTTCCATACAAATTTAAAGGTTCTCAATTAACTGAAATGGTAAGTAATCGATCCATATATTTCATCTTTATGACAAGTTTACAACAAGAGATTGGAAGAGAAATGAAGTATAAACTAAAGGGCAAGCATATTCCCTATCTGCTAGAATTATTAAATCCATTTCTTTGACAGATTCGAACAAGCTATTAACTGGTTTTCTGCATGAAGGAGTAGTTCTTCTTTTTCACTTGTCAGGTACAGGTGAATGGTGATTCTTCTGTAATCAGAAGCAGAGAATGAAAAGCACGGCTGCCTCCATCCATCAATTCTAAACACTCCAATCCACTTTTCAATTCACATAATCAGTAATTATGTAAGATAATAGCAGCACCAATTTACTGGTTACTATTGCTTGCAAAAATGTTATCATCACTTCCTTATGAACTGCCACAGACATTCCAGTACAATGAAGCAGCACAAAAAAAGACATGGAACTGCAATCAAAAGCATCCTGGTCTTAAAAAGGAATAAATATGAACAGGACTAAAACCTTATAAGCAGCATCCTTCAAGGTTTGAAGATTCTCTAGTTTCAGCTTGTAAGTCTTTATTTCCTGAGCTTGATCTTTGTGAAGCTTCTTGATGACCTCCAATGCTTTTGTATATCTGCCTTGTCAAATATTAACACCAGATGTCATCAAATTGAAGGAGCCAAGTGCAGCAAGTACAAAAACAAGAAGCCCTTCAGCTTAGACTAAATATATCAGAAATGTATTTCGTGAATCGTCAACTGCAATAACCAAGGTATGAAACAATCTCGAACCGTCCATTTAAAAAAACACAAAACTTATTACTGTTCAAGTGCAAACACTTTAAGTATACCGGGTTGCAGAGAAGATATCATCAAACTTCTTCTTTAATGTAGAGGGATCTTGCAATGGCCAGTTAGATTCATCTTGGTGCACAAATATAACATTTTCCAGAACAGCTTTTGAAACACCCATTAAAGCAGGGATTTCCCTATCCATGTCAGCACACCTATAGCTAAGGCAAACTTTCTGCATTCATCAACAGACAAGAATTACAAGAGTGATCCAAGAGTTGAATATCCATAAAAATGTTGCAAAACACCCCTCTACGAAAGCCACAACATATTCTAATTTTGGAAAAAAAAAAACTGGTTTATATGACCTCGCCAGTATGTGGATTAATAGTTTGAAGCACACTTTCAATGGCTTTATACTCCATCTTGGATGCCTTCTGTGTGAGTTGAAATGACCTTATGCACACCACATCTTTCCCAGCAGCAGTCTTAAACCGCAGCTTAATTTGCCCTTTTGTCTCAGTCTCTCCAGCGACCTACCATCAGCACCCCATCAAATTACAGAATCCATTCAAACATTTGCGAACAAAATTATTTAAGAAAAAAACAGAAATGATTGGTTTTACTTTGCCTGGGTTTTCTAGGAACCAAGCGCACAAGCATATATACACACACACACATAAGGAAAGAGAAAGAGAAAGAGGGGAAAACCACCTTGGGATCATGAATGAAACTGTGGCCGGACCTAGCATTAGGAGGCAACTCTCCAGTGCAGGACAGTTTCAAGCACTCTATAATCGTCTGTAAACAACAATAAAATAATCAGTACATTAAAAAAAAAAAAACTGTAACATCCACTCACCTATAGACCGAAACCAGAAAACAAAGAAAAGGAATAAGAATGGGAAATTTACAGTTTTGCCAGCGCCATTGGGGCCGACTATGAGAGTTAGGGGCCTGAAGAATGTGATGACGTTCTTGTTTTCCGGGTCGAAGCTCCGGATACCCTTTATTAGCATCTTGTCCACAGTACTCATACTTTCTTGTTTTGGTTAACAGTAGAATGTGTTAATTGGATTATCCAGTCATAGATAAGTATGTGATAGACTGATAGTGGAGAGTAAAAAGAACTAGATGATACAGGAGGAAGAGAAATAGCAAGAGAGCAATAAATGGAGTTGGAATGTTGCAGAGGTGGGAGGAGGGTGGTTTTAGTTTACAAGAACTGCGTCGTGTTGGGGAAGGAAATAGAAAGGCGCGGGGGTTTGGTCTTTTGTCTTGTTTGCGGCTTTGCGCCCATCTTTCTTCCGTTCCAACCACCACTTTTTTCTAATTGCGTTTTCTTTTACGTGTAAATAACATCAAATACAACGTAATGTTAATTTATGCTCTTGCAGTTAATTTTTAGTTGTATATTTAATTGTACAAATTTTATTTTATTCAATAAAAAGTTTTTTTATTTTTATGTATTTATTAATTATTTAATTATTAATTATAAAGATAAAATCCTTTGAATAATTATTATGCAATTAGAAATTATAATGTGAGTATAATTATGAGATTCGAATTATATTTTGTATTATTCCTAAAATGTTCCTAGTCGTAATTTCATCAAGATGGGGTATTGACAAAATAATTAGACTAGCACATATTTGTTTCTTTCTTATGAAGAAAGTAATCGATCTCATAGATTAAAGTATAAAGACATTTAAACAAACATGTGGGTGTTTATTAGAGAATAAGTTCACTGAATTGACCCAATCATGAGAATCCCAAATGGAA
This sequence comes from Erythroxylum roigii, assembly GCA_027576455.1. Taxonomy (NCBI): domain Eukaryota; kingdom Viridiplantae; phylum Streptophyta; class Magnoliopsida; order Malpighiales; family Erythroxylaceae; genus Erythroxylum; species Erythroxylum roigii. The sequence continues at coordinate 16,453,086 of JANZXV010000001.1, read as the reverse complement.
CATTACTTGTGTGTCTGTGGATTATCTCATTATGATGATTGTATAATTGATCCCTAGACTTGAAATTACCAAAGTTATCTCATGTAGGAATTACTATGTTTTGATGCTACTTATGTTCTATTTTTGGAGTAGTACAATTCGATAGTTATTGAATATAGTATGAACTATGTAGAGATAGTTGAGCATATCAATAAAGAATTCGATGTCCTAAAGTAATTAGGAAGAATGTTCTGATGTTCTTGATTAGTAATAATTTTGGAAATCTTTGGCCAGAGTAAATTGAAATTTGGAAAAGTTGTTTTCAAATATCAATTATAAATCATTTACTAATTAGCAAGAATGAACATGATTGGATTATTTAGAGTAAATAAGAATTCCATACTCTAATTCTAATTGGAACATTAGATGACGAAATAATTAATTTATACATTATAACCATGTATAGACAGGTTAAGTCAAACCACTTTGACATTCCTAATATTTGGGTAGTCATGACATGTTGCTAGACATCAATTATGATCTATGATTATAAATTGTTTAATTAAGAAATTAAAGATAAATTAAAATAAGTTTTAATCTTTAATTTATCTGATTAAAATTATGAATTAGAATTAGAATTTATAATCATAGCCAACATGTTAGGAACCTAATGGGTTACACATATAAAGGTCTATAAAGGAAAAAGTGAAATTTGAATTAAGTGGGACTTAATTGAGAAGTTTTAGAAACTTTAAGGGTCAATATGTGATATTTGATCTTTGAAGGATTAATCAATAATTATAATTAAAGTTTGACTTTAGTTGTAATTTTAATAAAATCCAAGGATATGAAAAATAATATTTTTCATAAAAGGAAAAATTAGAAAAAATGGTAGCTAGCACTTCTTACAGTTTTTCCTCTCAAATTAAATTTGAGTTTTCTCTGAATAGATCTGTGGATACTATTAGAGGCCGGATGATTGAACGTCTCGTAGAATTGACAGTTTCGGAGAAACAGGAAATTGTATCAAGAAATTGGAAAAGGTTAATATAGCTTTGTAAATTTCTTGTATATGGTTCTAATTTAATTCTGTTAAAGTAGTTTCTATGGAAAAAATTTTATATTATTTCCGCTGCGCTAAGATTTGATCTTGCGTTATTTTCCAATAGTGGTATCAGAGCCACCTTTAACAGTTTTATTGTGATTCATAAGCTTGAATATGTTTTGATTTGATCTTAATATGAAAAATTTGCATATTGATTCGTTCAAACTGAAAAGTGTTTTCAGTTGTTCTTAACTATTGTGCATGTTCTCACTAGTCCAATTTTTTTCTGGAAATTTTGTTCTTTGTTCTGCCAAAAGTGTTGGATCCCGTTTCCGGAACCCAACTACTAAAACAGATTTCCTCATACGCACGTTAGACCTTCAAAAACCGGTATAAATTTTTTTTTATTCATTCCCTTTTCACTTTATTCTATAGACCTCAATCTTACGCAAAACAATTTCATAGCTCACTTCAAACATTGAAAGAATTAA
>JANZXV010000001.1:16422123-16434020 GCA_027576455.1 Erythroxylum roigii | reverse complement strand
TAAATTAAATTTTATTTATTATAAAAATACAATTTTAGGTTTGTGTATATATATTTCAATAAAAAACTACTCAATCTTACATAACATCTAAATATAGAAAATTAAGAACACATTCTCTTGCAAATGTATAAATTCTTTTTGTTCTTGAAAATTTTATCAATTCACTCCTAGTTAACTAAAAATATAAATTAGTCAATATGGAAATAATTTATTTAATATAAATGAATTAATTTTTATGTATTTTTTGAATAAGCTTAACATTTAAAATCTTGAAATTTAGATAACGTAAAAAGGGAGGATTAAACAAGTTATATTTTAATTATTGTCATTTCCCTTCCATAAAAGTAAGTCTACATGCTAAAGGTTAGTAGATATATATAGTAGTAAGTCTACATGATAAAGGTTAGTAGATATATAGTTTTGAAAAAAGTAAATCAAACTTGTATCAAATTTTTAGTTGATAAGGAATGAGTTAAGGGGGTGCTTGGATAGTTGGTATGGGAAGAAAGGAATGAGTAAGGAATGAAAAAAGATGCTCGGTAATATATAATGATTGGATAAACTGTGTTTTTATATCCCCTTTTGAGGCAATACTCCATACACTCCAATATAGTGAGGAATGGAAGTCGTATCCTTAATAAACCACAAAAGGACGCCCAAGCAAGTAATGACGCCAATGGTTCACTGCCAACACCAATGCCATCAATTCTTTCTCATAAGCTGACTTGGAAAGGTTCCCCGCAGAAAAGGCTTTGCTGAAATAAGCTATGGGTCGACGATTTTGCATCAAAACTGCTCCCACTCCATTTCCTGAAGCATCGCACTCAATCTCAAAAGGTTGAGAGAAATTAGGAAGAGCTAGAACCGGAGATGTAGTCAAGGCTTTTTTGAGAGCCTCAAAAGCGGCTGGATTCCAATGGAAACCTTCCTTCTTCATTAACTCGGTCAGTGGCTTGGCGATCTTCCCATAATTCCTGATGAACTTGCGATAATAACCCGTCAATCCCAAAAATCCTCGTACCCCTTTAACATTTTTGGGAATCGGCCACGCTAAAACATTACTGATCTTTGTCGAATCCACAGCTACTCCATCCCCTGAAATAATATGCCCCAAAGTACCCCACTGTCTGTCTCCCGAAACTACACTTTTGTTGATTAGCCACAAAGTGGTTATTTTGCAAAACCTCCAGAACCAAGGACTAATGAACAAGATGTGAACTCCAATCGGCACTATAGACCAGAATATCATCGAAGAAAACCAATACAAATTTTCGAAGATACGACCGAAAAATATCATTCATTGTAGCTTGAAAGGTTGCAGGCGCATTGGTTAAGCCAAACGGCATTACCAGGAATTCATAATGCCCGTTGTGTGTCCTAAAAGCTGTCTTGTGTATGTCTTCTTCCACCACCCTAATCTGTTGATACCCCAACTTGAGGTCTATTTTAGAGAACACGTGCGCATTGTGGAGTTCATCCAATAGCTCATCCACCGCAGGAATAGGGTACTTATCTGGAATAGTAACCCTATTTAGTGCTCGGTAATCGACGCACATTCTCCAAGTCGCATCCTTCTTCCGTACTAAAATAACCGGACTGGAGTATGCACTGGAGCTCGGCCGGATGATCCCCATGTGCATCATCTGTTGAACTGGCTTCTCAATCTCATCCTTATGATGGTGGGGGTATCGGTATGGTCTTACACTTATAGGCCCTTGTCCTGGTTGCAAGACAATGGCGTGGGCATGTCTCCTCACTGGAGGTAACCCTTTCAGCTCTTGAAAAACTTCTGTAAATTGGCCTAGCACCCCTTTTAATTCTCCTTGCTCTGATGGTTTTCGCTTCGGTGATGCTGTGGTATCCTTTGGTGCATGAGACTCACTCGAGAAGTGTTCTAAAAGGCTGTGTAAGGAGACTGGCTCTGCCAGTTGCTGTCTCATTACCACACAGTACCACCGACCTCCCTTCATACTGAAACTGCATCGATCTTTCCTTCCAGTCGACAATAACCTTCCCCAAAGTTTGCAACCAAGCTATTCCCAAAATGATGTCCATGCCTCCCAACTCCAAAACATAGGCGTCAATCTTCAGCTCCAAGTCCCCCATCCGAATTGGAATGCCCAAACATTTCTGATCTGTGAAAATCTTATGGTCGTCGCCCAAACGAATTCCCAATCTCCTTGTCTGTGTTACCGTGAGTCCCAACCCAATCACGAGTTTGGGTGAGACAAAGTTGTGGCTGGCACCACTGTCGACTAGCACGACAATAGGAACCCCATTGATTTCTCCCTCAACTCGCATGGTTTTACTCTCCGACAACGCTACCTGATGAATCCCGAACACCCCCATAGCTCGACACTCCAACGCATCTTCATCCTCCTCTAAAACCTCCTCCTCGATGGCTATTATCTCCCCATCGTCATTTAGGGTTTCATTTTCGTCCAGTATCAACAACCTAAGTTGACGTTCAAAGCACTGATGGAGAGCGTGGAACTTCTCCCCACAGCGGAAACACAACCCCTTGGCTTTACAATCCATCAGCTCATGGTAAGAAATGTGTCGCACTCCCCGATTTCTCCCCATGGTGGTCCGTCGGTCTCCTTCTCCAGGTTTGGTCGGCGTCGTGTTGTGAGAGCCGGCACTTAGGGTTGATGATTTGGGCTGAAATTGATGACCCGACGCATTTTGGGTCGGACCCAACTCGCCTGCTGCACGACCCGCTCCATAGTTCACCGTATTTAAAGAACCCGACTCCGTAACCGAAGGCTGCCCCCTACTCTGATTTCTAAACCCCATTTCTCCTCTGTGCTGCCAACTGCGAGATCATGATGGGAGAGACTCGAAACCCATCTGATCCCCGAACATTTCCTCCTCTACCGCCCTTGCCACCTTCATCATCTGAACCCGATTTGTTGGACTGAAGGTTCACACCCTACGTCGTATCTCCATACGCAACCCACTCATGAAATAGCCCGTCAGTTGTGCTTCCGATAAACGTCCTACCTGAGAAGACACAAATTCGAAGGCCTCAATGTACTCATCGACAGTACCCCGTTGTTGTAAATCCGAGAGTTCTTCAAAGGGGTTCAAATTTTCTGCCTCCATATCTGTCGATCAGCGCCTGTTTTAACTTCCCCCATGTGAGCTCTACTTCACTCTCTCGGAGAAGATTGAACCAATGAATAGTCGATCCCTCCATGCTTAATAGGGCTAGTTTAAACTTCACCTCTTCTGACGTCCCATGCACCTCGAAGTAAATTTCAGCTCGAGTAATCCACCCTACTGGATCCGAACCATCAAACATAGGTAAGTCCACCTTTCGTACTGACATCCTATACTCATCCATACTGCCCTAAGATTCCAGTTGAACATTCTGTTGAGTGCGCGGAGTTGCCTTGTCTCCCGCCACATTCGGTCCCCTCTCATAGTTTTCACTGCCTTGTCCCTCTTCGGCACGCTTGCCCAACAGTTTGTTCATCTCTACCAACAATGCCCGTTGCATCTCCCCCATGGCCATACGCAATGATGACTGCATCTCTTCGACTCCTGCCTCAAGACTGGCCATTCGAGATTCCAAAAGCTCTACTCTGTCTGACATCTTCGGTGGCATGAAGATGAATATCGGACTTAAGGTAAAACCCAACAAGACGTACGCTAGCTCTCTTCCCTATGATGATCCGGCAGGTCAGACCAATGATAGAACTCTAGCTTTGGAATACTAGAGATTTCAATATTATTTCAGTTAACCGTAATGTCTATAGCTCATTACAGTGTTATAGTAGTATTTCTCTCCTAAGACCAGAGCAACAAGCTCCTCAGCAGGACAGTGTATTCTGCTGTCTCAATGCACTCTTACTATGATTCTGCCTACCTTTCCTCTCTCTCCTTTCCCACATATATTCCCCTTCCCCAGTACAGTACAATCCGTTAGCTAACCACTTAGCCACCTCGGCTAATATTAACTGCCCTCCTACACTGCCCTTCTGCCCATTGTATACTTCCTTCTAAAATATACCTTCCACACTACCGGTTTATTCCCTCTCCCATTGTGCTCCATGTCTAAGGCATCTTCTCCCCAATAGGTTCCATCATAGGGTGCTTCCAAGGTGGAACGACTCTCCTAGGATCGATATATCACATACTAATCTGATTGAATCATGATTGATTTCTGCAAGCTACATTTCAAGAACTAACCGATCCTCCTATATTGAGGGACAAGTTTTGCTTTATTCTGTCTCTTTTTTTCGTTTGATGTTGATATTCTATGGCTTTACATTGAACTATGTTATGATCCCAATACTGGTCCGTGTTTCTCAAATTATGGTCTCAAGGAGAGGCGCCTAGTGCTTGTAGATTGAGGTTGGTCAACCTGGACAACCTGTTTTGTTTGATCAACCTATGATATCTAGTTACCTTGCTCTTGGATGTAGTAGCTCCCATCGTTTTGGGCGCATTCAATACAACCAGAGAATGGATATAAACTTCCATGCAAGGCATCCACTTGTGTCATGCAAGTGAATGTTGCAAACGAAGTTCAAAGATGGAAGATACAAGTTGTGACCACAGCTTCAATATAGTCGTCAAATTATGCCATTTAATGCCTTTTTAACTTTTAAGGCTTCTACAACCTAAATGCAAATGATTCACATGGCTAAGTGGTCCTGTTGAGAGACTACTGACTGGAATTTATGCCACTCGCTGCTAATGTACGATGTACTTGTCTGGTCCTAAGATTGGTTGTTGCTTTTTTCTTTGTTCATGCGACTTTTATCATAAAACATTCGGACAGAAATGTTCTATCCTTTCCATTGCTTGCCAATCCACTGACTTCAGATTCTCCTATTCATTGTTGGAAGGGAAAAAGAGAGTGGAGAGTAATCCGTTGTTATCCAATAATAAATAATAAGTAACCCCCAAATGGTTAAAGGCATCGAATTTCCAGTTCTGATTTCACTTGCAGTGTTGTTTTCCAGGGATACGAGCTTAATACAGATTGAACGCATCTTCCGTACCAAGTTGGCCGAGCTGTGAAGAACTAAGGCTGTAGTGTAAAACAGAATTTCCCAAAAGACAATCGGAAAAAGAAAATCTTTGAAATCGTGCAATGTCATAATCGTCGTGGGTCTCCTGATTTAGCGTGAAAACGTTACAACTCACATGGCCACCACATGGCTTAGGAGACAAAAGGGCATTCGAGAGAGACTCCCTGTTCTTGTCCATTTCTCTCGCTGGGCATGCAATTTCTAGGAAACTCACCATTTGGCCTGCAGTTTTCTTCTGTTAAAGCGTAGCCGTCGTTGTCATTATCATTATCACCGCTCTAGTTATTGTACTTCTTACCAGTATTGTCCACGCAACCTTTAAGCCAACTAATCATTTCTTCAGTAAAGACTGGATTTGGTCCCGTTTTCATTTTTCACTGCTCTATACCCCAAGTAGATTTTGTCACCTTTTCAGTGGCATCTGTCGATGACATGTACATGAATACAGTACTTTTGCATTCTTACAACCAGTTTATTGGATGACACTGTTTCGGAGTTGACAAAAACACGGTTGTAGGTTGTAGCAACACATCCGCCTATGAGGTTACGTACCTAGATATCTTTATTTTCCGTCAAGGCCTATTCTTACTAATTTTATTTACAAAAGAAATAATTAAGGTATAAATTTGAACACACTTATAGTCTGTTCTCGTTCATCAGAATTTAAAATACTCGCATGTATATGAGACCTTTTATGCTCTGCAATGTTAAATTTTGAAATTGCCATAATCTCCTTTACTTGTGGTGTCATAATTGATACTTATCCATCTAAGAAGCTAAGAATGTGATCACCTTTAGGTCACAATGACAATAGTTTAGCCGAATTAGGGCATTTCATTTCTGTTGGAGTCGTGTGAAAGGTGGAGTTGCTTTTACCCTAGAAATCAATTCAAGGATTGTCTAAACCTTATTCTCATTACGTGAAGCAGTAGTTTCCTTACACATCGCATGTCGCTTAAAAACTCCGACCGCCCCTTACGACAAGTTCCTGCCGGCTTGCCTCGCATCGCTTCGGGTACTGCCACATAGAGGAGGAACTCAGATCTATTTCTCAATGCTACAATCAATCGGTGTAATATCTGCCTACCTGGTAATCATTCTCTTCGTGTAGCTCTTCCATAGCTATCGTCCATGTGCCTGCTGAAAAGTTGCCGAATTAGGGCATTTCTGTTAGAGTCATGCGAAAGGTGGAGTTGCTTTTACCCTAGAAACGCAGATTGGGGTCGTTTGTTTCTTGATTTTGCTTTTCATTTGTATTGCCCAAATGACGTTGCTTTATTTGCTGGTCTCCTTGTCTTTTAAGTCATGCTCTGATGCTGACTTATAGCCCACCTCTTCAATGTTCCCTTACATTCTTTATCAATGAAAATTTTTAATTTCTAAAAAAAATTAGTTTAGCAGAAAGAGAACCGCGTAATGTAAGATATTGGGGGTGGTCCACTCACATGCAAATTGCTCTAATATAAATATATCCTCTCCAACATACACCAACTTTGGTGTTGCCCATTTAATGCATATATATTGCCTCAAAATATCTACTTCCCTTTCTTTTCATTCCCACTTGAAGTATGCCATTAAATGATAGTTGATATGACTTGGGTAACCAATTTGCTATCCAATTTCCAAGAATCGGGCCATTCAATTCAATAATAAAGATTTCATAGAATCACCCTAGATTTATTCGATTCGAGCAGAGATTAATTTGGGTGTAGATGACTTAAAGATGTCTCACCTCGTAAGAAACAAAAAAAAAATTTCATAAATATATTTATAGCAGCGGTAAAAATAATAACAATAATAACAAATTAAACCGAAAATTAAACTAATAAAATAAAATAAAAGATTTAAAAGATTTAATTGATATTATATCAATATAACAACGGTTAAATATTAAATAAAATTAAATAATTTAAAAAATAATTTAAAAAATATCTTTCCTTATTAAAAAATATAAGATTTACTTGAATTATTTTACATCCCTTTTCCTTTGCCGACAAGCGACAAATGGATTCCGGAATCTCCTCATCTATATTTCTATGCTCGACTTCCACACGGTCTTCGCGTTCAAAATGTCATCACATACCAAACATAGGGTGGATAGGCACTGGCTACTTTGAATTATTAGCTTCCTTTTCTCACTTCCAATCACAGAATTTGATTTTTTATTATTTTATCATTCAAATGAAGTACAGGTATTAGGTGTCTGAGCCGTACTGACATCATCAAGTCCACGCGTTAGAGTACATGGTAGCCAGGCAGCACAACGTCAAAATAGTAAGTAAGTACTCGATTGAGTTCGACAGCAATGGATTTTCGATAACGAATTGGGAATTCTCCTAACCACTTAATAGAGTCGGTTAGTACGCATTTTGGTGCAATTTAATAATAATAATTTAGTTAAATTAAAATTTAGAAATATTTCTAATTAATAAATAAGCTACTTTATACAATGAGTCCAAACAAAAAAAAGGTCTAATCACTTACCTTTTATTAAAAGAAATATTGATTAACCAAAACTTAACAAAATAATTCAAATCAAAAGTATAAAAGTTTATTATATAATGGAAGTTTTAATTTATTAAATATCAATTTATAGATATTTGTATCCGTTTATTTTGTTTTCTATCGTATCTATTAAAAAAAGAGATTTAATGTTCAAGTTTAAGAATTAAATATGGTTATCTTTCTTATAATAATAATATTTAATTTTGATAAATTAAATTGATATGGAAATTCAAACTGTTGAGGGTTGATTAGCATTTATTAGAAGGCCTAATTCACCTTTAAAAGTTAGCTCAAGAGGGAAAGATTTGCACGCTATTATAAATTATTGAATGCTCTCATACTTATTCAATGTGAAATTTCTGATACACTCCTCTCAACTTAGAGCAGAGCTGGATATCTGATGGTACATGAGCAAAGAAACAGAGCCGAGTATTGCCCCAAACTATCGAGAAAAGTAGGCTTTGATATTATATTAGAAGGCTTAACTTACCCTCAAAAGTTAGCTCAAGAGGAAGAGATTTGCACACTATTATAAATTATTAAATACTCTTATATTTATCTGATGTGAAATTTCGGACAACATTTATGACCAATCAAATCAAAAGATTAATAAAAGTAAGTGAATTATTCTTTTAGCAACTTCACGTCAGGACATTACCATCAATAAATATTCTTCAAAAAATCTGCTCGGAGAACATGAATGGCTCTCAAAGTCAGACTGCCGACAGTTTGTGTCGAAGGTAAAGGAGGAGAAGTCTCTCTCATTCCGCTTTCCTACGGAACAATGACTCTTGTCTTTCAACATAAAATTTTAAGAACGTATAACTTCCATTACAATTCACTTTGTGACACACACCCACGTTAGGAGTTAATGGTATCATTACAGCTTCTCGTAATTATCTTTTCATCCTTAATTTCTTCATTTATTTCAACAATATTTGCATGGATCCCCAGCTATCCCGCGTGTGTATTTCTTAGTTTGATATATTAAGACTTTTCGACTCCAGTATTATAAAAGACGAAGCATGGCTAGATCACCTGATTCACTTTTGCTGTTTTAATTTATTTTATCTACATATTTATGTGGAACTTATATAAATATGTGGATGAGATAAATTGGAACAGCAAAAATGGAATAGTATAAACCTTCCCCACTTACGGGGTAGACCCTCTTAATGAAATAATATTTAAAGATTGTAATCTGATGACAGGAAATTAAAGACGTATTAGAGAATCAGTTACAGGGTAGATCCACGTAATGAAATAATATTTAAAGAAGATCAAAAAGAGGCTCCACCCTGCAGCATCTTCTTCCTCGCATCGCGGTTTGCTAAAGCATATATAATCCCAAGTCTTAAAGGCTATTTCGAACGTCCCTACCCTCCTCTATAATGTCGAACGAGTCTAATCCTACTAAAATAATATCCACAAACTCAAGAGCCACCTTAATCATTCTGGTGATTCTGCTGTCGTCCAGAGCTTTATTTTCCCTCAAGAAATCATTTGATGAGGAAGCTAATCAAGAAATTATGGATCATGAAACTAATATTATCAACCTCATGGCTTATTAAACCTGAACAATCCAGACTTTTCTATTGATTTACTAAGCTTTAAACGCTAAGAAAGGAGCTAGGATGATCATAACTTCCTGTCCTATAAAATGGTTTTAGGTATGTCTTTGCATTAATAATCATTATGTCGGCTCAAATTTGATCCAGAAGCATCTTTTAGTTGTTGGCAAACATTAAGAGTCAAATTCCCACTGTTAGTTTCTCCGTCCAATCTCAAATTTTCAACCGACATTATTTGTAAATTAGGTCAAAATCTACTCCATGGCCGCACCAGCAATAGTAGAACTCAAATTGATAGCTCCCAACTAGCTAGGGCTGCTCTAACGAAACAAGAAGACAAAGCGAAATTATTTTTTTTGGTACAATGGATGAGGATCAAAGAGGACTAAGTCCTCAAAAAAGCAACGGGGCTAGCATCATACTGGAGACGCGAACCAAGATCTGGACTACGATAATCCTAAATAACCCAACGTTAAAGGATAGAAGAAACATTGTTTAGCAAGGAAATTTGCACACCAGTTCTCTTCTCCGAGGATATGTTGAATAGAGCAAACACCACTCTTTTCTAGGAATCCGTCTACTATCATCCACAATGGCTAAATAAGGATGAGTCCGAGGACATGCGCCCTAGATAAGATTAATCGCTTCAAGAGAACCAGACTCTACAATCAACTATCTATGATCACGATCCCAAGTAAGAAATAAACCATGATATATAACACGAAGTTCAGCGGTTACATGCCCAATGAATCCGAGAAACCAACCAACCACCTCCCATTTTCATCCCTAATCAAACCACCAATCAAAATGTATTCTCTTGATCAATTTCTAAATTTAAAGCGTTATAGGCATGATTGAAGAACGAGATCTAAAAGATCTACCATATGCTCACTACATACTTTCTAGCTGTAACATTCCAAGCTTTTCGGGCCCGTCCCTGTGAATCGTGAATGTCCATAAATTTCATAATAGGTATATATGTCCCCTTTTTAAAAATATAAATCATGTGGGATTTGTTCGGAATATCACAATCACCTCAATAATGGATATCCTATAAATAGATTTGTGGCTGACAGAGAGATTGATCCCATTTTAAGTTAAAAAACAATAATGGAAAGCAGAAATACAAACCAAACAAGGAAAACTAGTACTAGTAGTCTAGTACTCGACCATAGCTTATTGTTTTCTTATCGGTAGCTCCCACCAATTAGAAAACGAAGTCACTGGAGGTCCAATCACGAGATTTCACGAGACAAGACTCAAATGCAGATCCCGTATGAATTCTGATCGAATAAATGACTGAAATTTATGAAACAGAATAAAACACTATAAAACTGAATAGAAGATTTAGACTCATATTTCACTACCCGTTCCCGTCCTGTCAGCACTCACTGCCTTTTGGAAACTACCGATTCATCCGATCGTAAAAATATTTTAGTTATTCTTGAAGATATAGAACTACACACTACGACGGTTTCATATATCATATTCAACATATTGAAAAGGAGTTGGGATGGTGAGTGAACACTGAACAGTCATGGTAATGGGCAGCCGAAAGGAACGACTCCCAGCTGCTAATGTTCAGATCAAGGTCTGCCATCAAAAGCTGGATGTGACTCGAAGGTCAAGATTTTTGTTACATCAAGCTGCATTTGCAGGACTTTAGTGTTTTTTTTTCCCCTTCTCAAAATGGATGTATTGGTCATCTGTATGGACTTGATGCCAGCTACTTGTTTCTAATTTAGGGCCACAATTCCTCCAATGTGTTCACTTTTCAAGTTTCCATTGCTGTCATCTATTATATTATACTGCGATGATTATCAGTGATTTGACATAGACAAATAATTAAATACCTCTTAATCTGCCCCAAAAATATCTAATCTGTCATTTGTCAAACAAGCCTAAGTTAAGCTGGTTAAAATGTTAGTTAACCTCCTATACTATGGACTCAGTTAATTCTGGTAAAACTCAACCTCAGCATTCAGCACATGTTCCTAGTTACTTATCCGTGTCGGTGTCTAAACACTGCGCGCCCATATTATACTAAAACAAAGGCGACCCCAGTTTCTTTGGCATGCACAGGTGTTTTTCTAAAATAGTTTCTTTACTTGGAAGACATGACAGGACCAAAGCCTATGTCCTAATCCAACACGTATACCTAATGTCTGGGAACCGAAATTCGGAAAATTACCAAAGAAAACTGTTGTTTATAATATGGCATCTTTTTGTTGTTTGCTTGTACTTTGAAAATGATCTTTAATTTGTCTCTGTTTTTGGTTTTAAGGATTAAGACAACTTATAAGGTTAAATCACACTCTCGTTCAATACTAAATAGTAATAAGGAGACATTTTGGCAATAATAGCCTCGATGTAAGAGATGAATGTAGACAACAAATCTTAACTTTTTATGTAGCACCCTTCTTTTAAACACATGGCATGGGCACAAAATAATTTGTTATGAAACAAAAAACAAGAGAAAATGTTATATGGTCACGAATTGGCAAACAAAATAAGGTTGACAATTGATATCGTTTTGTACATGGCTAATGAATACTTTCAATCGTTTGATTTTTGAGCTAATTAATTACACTAATTGTAATTAATGAAACCCAATTGACCGACACACATGTAAATAGAAGTGGTCCAATTGTTAAACAACAACAACACCACTTAATAAAAATTTAAAGGGTGTTTGTTTTCACCATACTGGTTATTTGCCCTTTTAAACTTTCAGATATGGAATCTGCACGGTGCTCACAGCCTAAGATCCCATCACCCA
>JANZXV010000001.1:16410584-16422023 GCA_027576455.1 Erythroxylum roigii | reverse complement strand
AATTTATAAATAAATATTTATTTTTTAAAATATTTATTTTATTAAAATAGCATAATTTTATTAATAATTTGTTAACAAATATTATATAAGAAATTAAATAAATAAATTTATTTAAAAATAATTTCTCTTTAAGTTTTATCTGATATGTAATTATCGTCAGTAATAAAAATATAACTTTATTAATATTAACAATTAAACAAGTTTTTATTTTTATTTAAAAAATTGAAACAAAAAATTAAAAAAATTATAAATTATAAAAAAAAGAAGTAGAATAAAAAATAATAGTTATGAATTGAAAAAAAAGGAAAGGGTGAATGTAAAACAACTAATAAGTAGCATTAACATAAGAGTGTTGACATCTGAACACGTGTAATCACATGGGGATTGAGATATGTCCATGAGAAGATAGCTGGCACTTTCCACTTTAGTGCAAATCGAGTTGCAATTAAGAGTAAAATTGACTTGAGAACGGTGGCATAAGAGAGTCTAGATCTCCTCTCAAAATGTCTCTAATAAATTTTAGCCATTTATTTATATAAATTTTGTATGAGTCTTATATAAATCCTGCGTAAGCTTTATAAAATAAATAGTTGTAATTTTATGAGTCAAAATAAGACAGTAATATTGGACAGAGTAAATCGTATGGGCATAATATTGGCAGTCCCTCTAAGTCTATTTCCCCGTCTGTACTGTTGTTTATTTATTATAAATAAAAATAAATAAAGAGACACAAACAAAGTGGTCCAACTCCAACCCCACACATTATCTATCTCCTTTATAGTCTTGCAGCTACATTCTACATTTCAGGATTCATCCTCACAACTTTCCTCCATTTAAAGACTTGTTTTTATTCAAACTGTTCAACTACTGATCAACCAAGAACCCTTCTTTTGTGTCTAATCTAATCCATTACCCAATGGCTTCACCTCCAGACACAAGCAAAACCATAAAGCTAGAGCGCTACAACAGCTATCTTCGCAGGCTTCACAGCAACAAACTCCTTAACGCATCTTCCAAACTGCTCTTTCGTGCTACTCTTCTCATTGCCCTTGTTCTCATTCTCTTCTTCACCATCAACTACCCTCCACTCTCCGATCACCCCCACCACATAACCCCCCACCGACACAGCTTCCTGTCCACAGGATTCTTCTCCTCCTCCTCCGCCACCGGCGGCTCATCCTGGGAGAAGCAGGTCCGTCACTCCTCCACCCCTCGCCGCCCCAACGGCTTCTCTGTTTTGGTCACAGGAGCTGCTGGCTTCATTGGTTCCCACTGCTCACTCGCCCTTAAGAAACGTGGAGATGGAGTCCTCGGATTGGACAACTTCAACAATTACTACGACCCTTCTCTTAAAAGAGCTAGACAGCAACTCTTGTTAAGGCATCAAGTGTTCATCGTTGAAGGGGACTTGAATGATGCCCCATTATTGACCAAACTCTTCGACGTGGTGCCATTTACTCACGTCCTCCATCTCGCAGCTCAAGCGGGGGTTCGCTACGCCATGCAGAACCCACAATCCTACGTGAGCTCAAACATTGCAGGCTTTGTAAACCTACTTGAGGTTGCCAAAACTGCGACTCCACAACCGGCCATAGTGTGGGCTTCTTCAAGTTCTGTTTATGGGCTCAACACAGATGTTCCCTTCTCTGAAATGCACAGAACAGACCAACCTGCAAGTCTCTATGCAGCCACCAAGAAAGCAGGAGAAGAAATTGCTCATACGTATAATCATATCTACGGTCTTTCACTCACTGGACTGAGATTCTTCACTGTTTATGGTCCATGGGGCAGACCCGACATGGCTTACTTCTTCTTTACTAAGGATATTCTTGACGGTAAGAGTATAGATGTGTATCGAACTCAGGATGACAAGGAAGTGGCGCGCGACTTCACTTACATTGACGACGTCGTTAAAGGGTGTGTCGGAGCACTTGACACGGCGGAGAAGAGCACAGGAAGTGGTGGAAAGAAGAAGGGGCCTGCTCAGTTGAGAGTTTACAATCTTGGCAACACATCTCCTGTTCCCGTAGGCAAACTGGTGTCAATATTGGAAGCTTTGTTGAACACAAAAGCTAAGAAGCATTTGATCAAGATGCCTAGGAATGGGGATGTGCCATATACACATGCTAATGTGACCATGGCATACAAGGATTTCGGGTACAGGCCCTCCACAGATTTAGCTACTGGGTTGAGGAAATTTGTCAAGTGGTATGTTAGCTACTATGGGATTCATATGAAAAAGGAAACCGACTCCAAGACCCAGAGTTGATCACCGGAACTGAACAGCAGCCAACATGACTACAAAGGGTCGGTCTTTTTCTTCTTTTTTTCCTGTGAATTACTTAATTTTAAAGATCCAATCTTCTGTTAGTTTCAACTTTTTTTCGTTTTTGGTTTTTCACTTTAGAGACGTGATTGATATGGTCCTGCAACGGTCGTAGAGCTGTTGTTAATGTGGCCGTATATAGATATAGACTTTAATACAGAAGAAGAAAAAACACAATTGTGAATGAAGAAAGGAGATAAGGGGGAAAAACAAAAGGTTGGAGGGACAAGGTGTAAGATATGAAAAGCATGGAGCTGTAATAAGTTTGGTGGGCTCTGCAAAAGTTGCTGCAGATCTCAGCCACTTGATGATTTCATATATAAAGAAATTATTGATTGGACAAGATTCTTCCTTTAACGAATTATTTTTCTTTATTACTTATTTGAGTAGCATGTTCTTTTCTTTCTGCAAGACCATTATCAGTTCTGGATTTAAATTTCCCCCCTTCCTCATTTCTCTTCTGGAAAGCAACTAAGCAAGTAATCTTCTGAATCAATGGATGGGGGCTTCAATCCTCATAGACTGTGAGACAAAGCGAGGCATTTGTTATCTTAGCATGTGGCTAGCTATATATGTTTACAGGTATACTGCACATGGCCTCCATGTCTGGTTCTTTAACATACTCGTAATACGGTAATCCCAGTTCTCTAATTATAGCACCGTTAATTTTTCTCATCAGAGTGTACGGCTTTAGAGTTTTCGTTTATCGGACCGGATCCTTTGTTTAATTTTATGGTGTCTTATTCTGTCTTATAAATCTCAACCATTTATTTATGTAGGTCTCATGTTTATTTATGTGAGACCCACACAGAGCTCAGATAAATGAATGACTGAGATTCATTGGACAGAAAATTTAGACTCCCTTTTAATAGAATTGGCAATATTTAATCCAATCTGACTTCAAAGTTCAAAAAATCCAACTTTCTATTGTTAAAAGGATGCCATTTTAATATAATTGACAAAAACATCGTTATTGTTTACATATTTAGAATTTAGAAACTAAAACGAGATTATTTTAGTTAATTATATTAAAATTATATCTTTTCAAAACAAATGAAATCGGATTATTAATAATAAATAGGGATGATATTTATGATTGAGTTGGACTAGAATCAATTGAATTTTGGACTGGCTTCGTTTTTTTTCTTTTAAATTTTGAGTTTCAAGAAAAACTCTGTAACTCAGCTTAGCCAAAAACTTTAATTATACTTTGTTAAAATGACGCTGATTTGTTACATTAAATTAAATTTAAAAATAATTAAAATTTGCTCAATCTTGACTAGGTTTTGAGCCTCTTGAACACAATTAAATTTGAGTTCGAATTGGCTTATTTGGACCTTAGGTTTAAGCTCGGGTGGAGGAAGCCTAAGCCTTTGTTTGGTTGCGCTTATATCAGTAGAACTTTTTTTTCTGTATATATTTTCTGAAAAGAACTTTTTTAAGAAACCATTTGACTGTCATTTAAAAAAGATCTTTTTTTGAAAGAGACTATTTGACAACATAAAAATAAAAGGCACTTTTAATTTGAACTATATTTTTTGTAATAAAAATTATTTATGCGTATAAATATTATTTAAAGTATATTAACAATAAGCAAAGCACAATATATTAATTATTATATAATTTCAAATCATATGAAACATAAATCAAAATATATCTAACCAAATCTTTTATATAGATTATAGCATAAGTAAACTAATATAAAAAATAAATATTAAAACATATAGAAAAAGCCAAATAATATTATATAAATCTCAAAATAAATATCCAAGTTGAGCAAATAGTTAAATACATAATAAACGAGAAGATGAGTTTGTGAGTTTTTTAGGAATTATGTGTAAAATATAAAGACAAAATGGACTAAAAATAGACTCATTAATTGATCTGAAAAATCTATCTAAAAAAACTCTTTTTTAAGAAGCTTCAAATTTGACCTTCTTAAAAAGCTGTATTTTGACTACAAAAAAGTCATATCTATTAAAGAAGTGCATTTTTATTTTACATTCAAATACCTATTTTTCTTAAAAAAAGAATCTCGTGGTAGAGAAAAGTGCTTATTAACCTTCCAAAAATTTATCTAATCAGAAATTAAAGTTAAATCTGACTTAATACCAAACCTAGTAATAATCTTCAAGCTGGCCGACCCAATCTATTGTCATCCTTATTATCAAGACTATTAATTTGTAATATTGATTCTTAATAAATTTGATTGCAAGAATAACATCTCAAAGATTATTTTATTCGTTAATAATCTCTACTCAGGTGCAATAAGAACAACCAAAAGAATTATATAGTTATTAGTACTTACAAAATTTAGAAAATCTGGGTTGTTAGAATTTGGATTCAGACCTAAATTTGATATAGGTTGGCGAAATTTCACTATAGAATTTGTATTTACTATCTAGAGTTTAAGAATCGCCATTTGCTTTTATTTACAAGAAAAATTCTTGAAAACCTAATCCTGGTAGAATAGGAAAACTAATTAAATTTCCAAATAAGAATAAAATTTTATTTTATAAAATTCTTATTCATTTTAGTACAATTAAATATTTTATTTTTATAATAAGAATCTTTTATATTGCATTAATATATTTTTTACTTTATATGTCTTTATTTTTATAATAATAAAAGTTTGATGTCATAAAAAAATTTCTGAAAGAAATTTGTATTGAATGTGAGTTTCATTATATTTCAATTATTTATCATATTAGTTTCATTTTACTATTTTGTAAAGATGTTTATTGTAAATCAATAGGAGTAATGTGTATTATTGTTTGACAAATACTAGTATATGGATATGTGTTACAGAAAATAAAAATTCAATAGCAAATTATATAGTTTACTTATGGGGCATTTGGTTCTACTTTTATTTTTCTGTTGTTGTTTTTAGTTTTTGTTTCTTGTTTTTAGTTTCTGTTTTTTTTGTAAAAAAACGAAAACATGTTCGGTTGAGATTTGCAATATAAAAACTGAAAACAAAAACCTGTTTGGTTGAGATTTTTAATAAAAAAACTGAAAACAAAAACCTGTTTGTTTTTTTTTATTATTATTAATTTTTAATAAGTTATTATTATGATTATTAATTTATTATTATTATTATTATTAATTTTTAATAACTTATTATTATTAGTATTATTGTTATTATTAATATTATTGTTAATTATTATTCTTATTATTAATTTTTAATATGATATTCTTATTATTATTAAATTATTATTATTATTTATTGTTAATAATATTATTATTATTTATTATTATTATTAATTACTATTTTTATTAATTACTGTTATTAAATTAAAGCCAGGTTGAATTTTGAAATTTGATCTGTTCACATGCTGACTTCCTCGTTACTTGGTGGCTCTGATTCCCTCTTGGCTATTGGCCTCTTAGGCCTCTGTGTGGGCCTGTGGGGTCCCCTCCCGTCTGCTCCTCTTTGTCTTGCCTTTCACGCCAACTTCCTATCTAAAGTCTAGTCCAAGTTTTCCTCCATTACCCCACTGCCATTCTATTTTTCATTTATAATCACACCCGCTCTCCTTTCACTTTTCTCTTCTTCATATCTTGAATGCCCTCTTCCTCCTCCGCCCGCCACATAAGAACCCAATCACTTTTGCCCAACCTTCAGCTTGTTCATTATTAGCTTACCTATGGGTTCTTGTTTATTGGTTCCCATATTCTTCCTCCTTTTCACACCTTGCGCGGTGGCACAAAGCAACTCCGGCCCCTCTCCCGACCCCTATGGCTATGCTCGTGTCACCCCTTCCATGGCCATCATTATCGTCGTCTTGATCTCGGCACTCTTCTTCATGGGCTTCTTCTCCATCTACATTCGCCACTGCAACAACTCCTCCGCAGGCAGCATCCGCCCCCTCGCCGGCGCCAACCCAGGCCGATCAAGGCGGGCCGCCCGCGGACTCGACCCTGAGATCATTGAGACTTTCCCCATAATGGTCTACTCCGTGGTCAAGGGGCATAAGATCGGGAAAGGTGCGCTGGAGTGCGCGGTGTGTTTGAACGAGTTTGAAGATGATGATACGCTGCGTTTGATTCCCAAATGCGACCACGTTTTCCACCCTGATTGTATCGACGCTTGGCTTAATTCTCACACTACGTGTCCCGTTTGTAGAGCTAATTTGAGTCCTCAACCCGGTGACCCGGCTCCCCTACAAGCCACCCAGTCGCAGCCCGAGTTAGATCTCGAGGCTCAACAAAGCGACGCCGTTGAGCTGGAACCAGAGCACACTGCTGATCTCCTAAATGTCGAGGTTGCTCCGCCAGAGGCTGAAGTTATGAGTGTGAATCAAACTTTAAAGAGGAACCGTACACGTGGATCAAGATCTGGTAGGCCACCTAAGTTCCCACGCTCCCATTCCACCGGGCATTCGTTGGTCCAACCGGGGGAGAATACCGAACGGTTCACTTTGCGATTGCCGGCGGAGGTCAGGAAGCAATTAATGAACCGAGAGTTGAACCGGACATTGAGTTTGGTTGCGTTGCCTAGAGGAGGGAGTTCAAGGAGAGGGTACAGAACCGGAACTGGTGGTGAAGGGAGTAGCAGAGGAAAATACTTTAATTTCAGACGGATTGAGAAGGCTGACCAAAATGCTAAGTCGGATAGGTGGGTTTTCAACATAACTACCCCGTCATTCCTTGGAAGAGCGTCGTCGTTTTTATCTAGAACTTCACCCTCGGTTCGGTCTCCAAAAGTGGCGGCCAGCGACGGAGAGGGAACTTCAACCCAACCTGTCGAGAGCAAGGCGGTTGAATCGTGCCGGCTACCAGTGTGATACCCAATTTTGCTTTGTTAGTTTCTTTACAAAAGTACTACTCAAATCTGGATTCGGTTGACAAGCGATAAATGCTCAAAGAAAAGGCTTGTATTTTCATTTGTATTTTTTAGTAAAATCCATGTAAATTACGACAACCCTGGACAATTGGAACTTGTTTGGAAATAGAGTTGGCAAAAAATGTTAGGCCGGAACGAGTCAAATCAAATTTGATTTAATTGATTTAAAGAAAATACATTTAGAGCATATTCACCTATCTCCAACTTGCGCAGTTGCAATTTATAATAGGGCCTTGTTTGGTGAAGAGCTGATCAGCTCTTTTTTAGCTGGTCAGCTCACTTTAACTGATTGACTTTAAGAATCAGCTATTTTTTGTGTTTGGTGATTCAGCTGAATGGGTTAGCTGATTAACCCAAACAGCCGATTTTCAACAAGCTGAAGAGGGGCAGCGTTTTGCATTTAGCTGATTAAAAATGACGATATACCCATACACAAAGAAAGGGGTTTACGAACCTCCACCTCAAAAGCTTCTGCCTTTTACCGCACTCCTCAACAATGGGAGTTCACACTTTGAAGCTTATATTAACCTCTGTCCATGTCTTTCTCTTGACGCTGTTCAATCCAACAGTCAGTTCGGAAACGTCGACAGCAACACCATTAGATGGTATGCTCTTCCAGTGATCAAACTTAGTGTATTCCTTTTGACTAGATTGAAAGCTTCAACCTTTGTTTTAACCTTTCTTTTGTTTGTGGGATTTTGTTGGTGAGATATACTGAACTGAACTGAACTTGGGGATGTTTTCTGCTATTTGTTGATTATGGGTGTCTGCAGAAACTCCTATTGCATGTAAGCTGATTAACTGTGGACAAGGAACGTGTGTTGCCAATGGATCAGCTGCGCTTGGTTTTGATTGCCAGTGTAATACTGGTTGGGAAAAGATGCAACTTGGTCCCTTGACGTTTCCTTCTTGCATTGTCCCCAACTGTGAGTTTCTGCTTCTATTTTCACCTTACCTGTATATTTTCCTTCAGAAATGCTGGACCGTTGACGCTGGAAATCTTGGTTAGTCTGTAAATTTTTTTGTGTTTTTTAGGATTTATTACTATGGATTTTGATGTTATTTAATTTTATTTTCAAGTGGCATAAATGTGTTGATTTCATATAAGAGCCTACATTAGAGTTCAACTTCCTCCGACCATTCAATCTATATATCATATTGTATAATCACTTGATACTTTTAATTTTTCAGGTACACTTGATTTTCAATGCGGTGATGCATCTCCGCCACCACCGCCTCCGGTTTCTCTCCCACCAGCGTCATTTAACATATCAAGCCGTAATGAACATAAGAGATCCAGTCATCATCTTTCATGTTATTTGAGATTTTTTTCTTTTCAACACAACAAATTATTTTCTTTCTTCTCTTCAGCCTGTAATCTTGTTTGGTGTGGAGATGGGACCTGCACTGCAAATGGAAGTGATCACATATGCGATTGCAATGAAGGCTCTGCAAATCTTTTCAATAAGACCAACTTAGCTTGTTTTCGAGAGTGTGAGACACTTTCACTTTTTTATCTCCAGTAGTATTGAATCTTGAGGGAGTATATGTTTGTCAGTTTCATTAATTGAATGGTTCAGTATTGAAGAAATCTTCGTTACATGGACATGTCAAATATGTGTAATTACTAATTAGCATCGCATACATGAAGAGAATCTGCAAGAATATCCTAGCTATTATGACATAACCATGGCCTTTTTAAAGTGAGGACTTTGGAGGAAGTGATTATTCCAATTAAGATCTCAGGGTCATGAACATGTCTCATTTATTTGATTTTTCAGTTTATGGGATGTTCATTTGCTGAAAATGTCACCTACGATATAAGAATAGATGAATAAGTGAGGTAGATGCAATCTAATGCTTCCAAGCAATATGTTTTTCCTGACAGGCTCATTCGGAGCAGACTGCTTTAATCTTGGATTCGGGTTCCCTCGGCCATCTTCACCTCCACCATCTCCTCCTGCTTCTGGCTCAGTGGTGCATGGTATTGTTGCTTATCTCTTGAACATTTAAGTGTCTTTCTGTTTGCATGAATCAATGATTAAATAAAAGAAGAAGAAGACGAAAGAGTTTCTTTAATCACCCAAATGATGAGTGCCTAAGGTAACTATGTTGCCTTTACACGCCAATAAAAAGAAGAGGGTGAAGCTCAATGCCATTAAACTTTCAAGTTCTTGTTCTTGCTCCTATTTCTTCTATCTTTGACTGCAATTTCTTTTGATGTTTTAGGCTCGGGGACAGAAGATTCATATTCCTCCATAAGTCTTCGAGCGCTAACCTTGATACTTTTACCGGCAATGTTTCTTGTATCAGTTTAGGGACCAAGTAGATATAGTTGTCATTAAATGAAATCATCAACAAAGTGAATGTCATGTGATAAAGTGAACACCGGCCAAACATGGATCTGGCACAGCTTATACGATGTTATCTGGAAGCAACTCTTATGCTCCAAATTTACATGAGAACCTAGTTTCTCAGTTTGTCCGCAGATTGGTAAAAATTAATGTTATCTCGTGCTAGTTTTGGAAATTTGGCATCCTTTTCTCATCTTTCCCCTTATCTTTTTTCTTTCTTATTCCAAAATAAATAACAAAATACTCAAGTAAGAGCCATTTCAGTTGAAACAAAACACTAACCCCTTCTTCCTTTCTAGCTAGTGGTGATCGCATCGATCGACGAGCTATAAGTTCCAGATAGAATGATGGCAGGTTGGCTTATGCCCTGTGTCCTTGATTCTGAAGGTCCAGATTATAATAGTAATGCTTGTCTCAAATTACATACTAAAACAACCAAAAAGAGCGGGAGAGAAGATTATTTTCTGAACTTAAGCAATCGCAATGACTTGATTATTTTGCTAGTAATATGATCTTCACTCTTGCAATTGAAAAGATTAATAATTATATCTTTTTGATATCTCGTAGAAAGTGAAATTTCATATTTATGTGTTTGCTTTTTATATTTAAAACATAATTTTCAAAAAATTTTGATGACAAAATTATTATCACAATAAAATATAATTGTTCCCTGTTTCTTGAAATGCAATTATATTCAAGTAGTTTACTTAGTTAAATTACTTTACAAATGGTTGCTGAAAAAAGTGATAATTACTTGTTTCTTTGAAGACTACGAAATAACTCCGAAGCTTACTGAAACTGCGTGATGTGATTTATCCTTTGATTCGGAGTATAATTGGGGATGGAAAAAACACTTCCTTCTGGTTTGACAATTGGCATGTGCTGAGCCCCCTCTGGCTCCGCAATGATTTAATTAGAATCCGACACCGAATTCCCCTTAATGCCAATCTCACATGGATTGCTCAGGAAAGTGACCGTCTACTTAGATACAGGTTCGGATCTCTGCTTACTAGGTACCTGAATGGTATCTTTCTTCGTAGCGCTCCGGATAGAGTGCTATGGACAGCTACACCTTCCGGTGATTTCACAACCTCTTCAGCTCTTGCTATTGGGCGAGGGCCGGCCGAAGAGGTTCCTTGGACTGCACTCGTCTGGAAACAGGTATTATGTCCAAAGGTAGCCTTTTTCCTATGGCTGACCATTAAAAATAAATTGAGAACAAAGGACAGATGGTTCGGTACTTATGATCCTATTTATGTGTTTTGTAAGCTAGTCCCTGAAAGTAGAAACCATTTATTTTTTGAATGTGCGTATACTAAGTCAGTGTGGAATCGCATATTGTATATGACTGGTCTCTTGTCTTCTTCTTATGAATGGCCTGAGGTCTTCAATGAGATTCTTCGTGCAGTCAATAATGGGCTCCGTGATTCTCTCATGATTAGAACCTCCTTTCATATGGTTATCTATCATAATTGGCGGGAGAGAAACAAGCGTCTTTACAAACAAATGGAGAGGCACAAATATGCGTTGGTAGACTGTATTATTAACCTGATCAGGGAGGTTATCATCGGGCATGGTATGCAAGAGCAGCTAGGTTTGGCTATGTGGCAACGCTGGAGCATTTAGTTGTAGCTGGTTTTTGGACATTTTGTGGTTTGCTCTTTTGTAACAGGGGTTTTCTAGTTTTCTAGTGTTGGTGGCCTGAAAGGCTTTTCCTTTTTTTTGTCCGCAGATAGTAGCTTGCGGTTCTTGTACATTGATTTACCTTTTTCTTTATAATTACATATATCTTGAAATTTAAAAAAAAAACTCCAAAGTAAAGCATAAAAACTTAATGTAAACTAGTTTGGAATTATCAAAATCTATACTATAATCAATATTAATAAAATCAAATAAATATGAAATTTTCCCTT
>JANZXV010000001.1:16374606-16387959 GCA_027576455.1 Erythroxylum roigii | reverse complement strand
ACAAAAATTTTAAACCAACAATTAAACACAATTAACCAATTAAGCAAATTTAAAACATAATAAGACAAGGTCTAACAAATACTACCTTCATCACATTAGTCCTGAAAGTAGACAGCCCGGAGCAAGTCTTCCAATTTTGACCTATCAGTTTATGTAACGTGACCTAGAAGATAGTCATGAAGATGATTGTTTAGCGGGTGAAAGACAACCTCCCAACCCTCATTAGCCCATTTCAAAGCTGCTTTGTACCTAGACGGCAAATCTCACACAACATTTTGGTGGCCTAAGAAATCGTGCACTCCATGCGCAGATTGCGAAGCAAACGGGGTTTTATGACTATTAAAGTTGATCTGGATAAGGCCTATGATCGATTGAGCTGAGGTTTATTCAAGATACACTTCGAGATGCTGGTATTCCCTTGTCAATGGTACATTTAATTATGTATTTTGTTCAAATAGCTCAGATGAGGATCTTATGGAATGGGCAGCCATCTCAGGAATTCCAGCTTAGTCGGGGTATTAGACAAGGTGACCCCCTGTCACCTTATCTCTTTGTATGATGCTTGGAACGATTATCTAAACTGATTGAGGCACAGGTGGGAGCTGGTCGCTGGGGACCCTTTCGGGTAGGCAAGACGGGCCCATTGATCTCTCACCTCTGCTTTATAGATGATTTGATTCTATTTGCTGAAGCCTCATAGGGACAAATGCGGGAAATCCTGGATTGCATAAAGCTTTTCTGTGCTGCTTTTGGGCAACAAATTAGTAAGAACAAAACGAAAGTGTATTTTTCTCCCAATGTTCACCCCACTGTCTGCAGTAATATCTCTCGATTATCCGGCTTTGCTCAAACGATGGACCTTGGCAAGTATTTGGGGGTTCCTTTACTTCATAAAAGGGTCACTAAAACTACATACTCCCATATTTTGCAAAAAGTTCAAGAACGTCTCTTAGGTTGGAAAGCTGAAGGCTTATCTATGGCTGGAAGAATGACTTTATGCCAATCGGTGTTCGGTGCACTTCCCCTATACACAATGCACACAGCAAAAATTCCTAAAGGATTGCTTTCAGAGATTGATTTTTAATGTAAATAGTTTCTATGGGGTACAACTCGCGAAAGGCGTTGAATGCACCTAGTATCTTGGAATCAGGTATGTTGTCCTAGACGCTTAGGGGGACTGGGGTTAAAGAACTTTTTTTTGTTGACGAAGGGGTTAAAGAACTTGGAGGCTATAAATACCACTCTCCACATGAAGCTTGGTTGGTCACTCTTCAAGGAACCTGGAAAGCTTTGTAACAAGGTTCTTCGTGCCAAATATAATTTGGATAGGGGAGTCCGCACGGAGTTGGTAGCTAGACCAGATTTGTCCCCACTGTGGCGAAGTATTTGCGCTAACTTTCCTAAGTTAAAGGAAGGTGCTATTTGGTCGGTGGGTAATGGACGACAGGTGAGATTTTGGTATGATAATTGGGTGTATGGGGTATCTGGCAATTTACTCTCTCATGCTATTATTGTAGTCCCTGCAGATCAGCTAGAGAAGAAAGTTTGTGATTATGTCGACCTCTGGGGGGGCTGGTCTTGGGATGAGTTCAATAGGTTTCTGCCTCAGGATATGATTTTAATCATTGCTGCGAATCTACCACCTCATACCTTCCAGGAGGCAGATCGACTATGTTGGTCATTGGAGCCTAGTGGTTGTTTTTTACTCGTTCAGCCTATCGTCTACTTCAACAGGCACTGTGGCCGCCGAGGACAAGGACCTAGAATTTGATTTAGGAGTGGCA
The DNA here is from genome assembly GCA_027576455.1 of Erythroxylum roigii. Taxonomy (NCBI): domain Eukaryota; kingdom Viridiplantae; phylum Streptophyta; class Magnoliopsida; order Malpighiales; family Erythroxylaceae; genus Erythroxylum; species Erythroxylum roigii. The sequence continues at coordinate 16,386,175 of JANZXV010000001.1, read as the reverse complement.
GGGTCCTCTCCGTATACAAATTCACCTATGGTTGGTCGCAAAATCGCGACTCATGAATAACGGCCGGTGCTTCCAGCTCTTCCTTACGGATTCTCCAGCTTGTTCTGATTGCCCGATCCATGAAGAAACTTTAGCCCAAGTCTTCAGAGACTGTTGGCATGCGCGTAGGGTATGGACTATACTTGTCGAGGTAAGGAGGCAACACACATTTTATTGTAGTGACTGTCCTACTTGGTTTGAGCGCAATCTAGCTAATGATTATGGGTTCCAGAGTGATAGCCCTTGGCTTTTACTTTTTGGAGTTGTGCTATGGAAACTATGGGAATGGCGAAATGAACGATGCTTCCATCCCGACTCAGCTCCAGTCCATCACATAAAAGAAATTCATTCCTACGTTCAGGAAGTGATTGTAGCCCAAAATCTGCATAGCGCTGTCTCTCCTCACAATACAGCTCAAAGGGCATGAGTAATTGACGTCAGTTGGCCGAAACCACGAGAGGGCTGGGTCAGTTTCAACACTGATGGATCTTCTAAGGGTAACCCAGGCCTGGCTACAGCTGGGGGACTGATCAGAGATGCTAGTGGACGCTGGCTGGTGGGCTTTGGTGCTAACTTGGGGTTCTGCACGTCTTGGCAGGTAGAATTATGGGCAGTTTATCACGGACTGCACCTCGCATGGTTCCATGGTTATTCTAGAGTGGATATGTCTATAGATTCAGCCTTGGTGGTATCTTTCATTTCTAGTGAGCATCATTCGATGGTCAATACTATGGTGTCAGTCATCAAAGAACTCCTTTCTCGAAACTGGGAGGTGCGGGTGCACCATGTCTTTCGAGAAGGGAATCGTTGCGCGGATTGGTCAGCCAATTACAGCTATAGATTGCCACTAGGAGTACAATGGTTTCACGAAGTCATGGACGGAATTTCGCCCTTACTGTTAGCAGACTCAGTTGGAGTCACTCTCCCTTGGGTAACACACATATAGTTATTAATTGGGCTTAAGCCCCGTTACATATAAAAAAAACATCCCGACAAAGCACAAATTTATACAGTTATTGCTATTGTCTAATTAGATCACGAATTACAAATGTATGGGAAAGCTCTATTGTTATGTCGCGAGACAATTCACATCGATGTAATGAAAGTGCAAGACTTACGATAATGATTGACCGTCCCGAATAATCAAACCGTTTGTCGGGTATAGTCCCTCGAAATCTTCCCTCTTTGCCTTTAATTACATCTGAAAGTGACTTGTAAAATTTATTATAACCATCCCTCATTAGTTGAGAATGAGCATGAGTAAAGGATCAATGGATAAGATAAATGCACAAAAGTTTATTTTTAATCGTAACTAAACCTTCAAATTTTTGTTTGCTTTGTATGGCTGAGATTGCAGCAAAATAAGTATTTAAGTATTAAATTAAGTATTAAAGGATAACTTTGGTTTACTATAGTCATCCACATCTTGTTTTAGCTAAGTAGAAACAAAAAGCTTTTTTAAGGGATTCTCTCATATATAAATAAAGACCGAAGTAATTAAAAAATTATTAAAATTCCTCTATAAGTACCAAAACAAAATTATTTTACTTTTTAAATAGGATAAAAATATAAAATTTTATGCAATTTAAATTTAAATTATATTATAATTCATTATCTTAAAATTTAATTAAAAATAATGACAAAATATACATAATATAAATATCACAAACTCCTTACGTGACAATTTAACTCAATTTTGAAATTTGAGTTGAAGTAACTAAATCTTATAATTATTTTAAATTATTAGTTTAATTAAGTAAAATCCTTTAAATGTGATTGATCAGGATTAGATATATGCTTAAGAAACTTCTAAATGTGATTGGCCAGGATTGGAGACACACCGAATTAATTTAAAATACGTAGTTTATAAAATATTACGTGCGTTTCGTGATTTATCGAATCCTAGCATCTGCAAGTTGCAATATTATATACAATATTTAAAAAATGTACTATCAGGTTTTTTCTTACGAGGTGTAGGTATCCTTTATTGCATATTATCACATCGCTTCATTAAATGGATCGACCAGTGACCAGATAAGTTAATAGTTCATGTTTGGAGATTCTCGATCACATTACTCGAGGGGAGCTAACAGGCATTGGACATTTCCTGGAAAATTGAGGTCTTGATTCTACAAAGTTCATGAGATATGATTCGATTCTGTTTCATCCACCTCCTTATAAATTATTAATAACGTTGAATAGTCTCTCTCTTTTTTTCATACGCCTGCTATAAATGTTATTTATATTATTATTTACAAAACATAAATAAAAATATATCTAATTAAATTTTTTATATGAATTATTATATAAATAAAATTAATATTAAAAATTATAAAAAAGTTAAATAATTGATTTGCAAGATAAACGTAAAAATAAGTTTGTTGATATTGTGAGAATTATATGTAAAATGTAAGGACAAAAGGGATTAAAAAGTAAACTCATTAATTGATATGAAAAATCTATCTGAAAAAGTCATTTGAGATATATTTTTTTAGAAGTTTCAAATTTGAACTTCTTACAAAGCTGTATTTTTACTGCCAAAAAAATCATATCTATTAAAGAAGTATTTTTTATTTAACAACCAAACATCCATTAAAAAAAAAGGTTTTTATGACAGAGAAAAGTGCTCAGTGATTTTCCTAAAACCCGTCCAAATAGTCACTTAACTTGATCTTCTTAAGATCCATTGTACATTTAAACAAATTTCTTTATTGGCACAAATTCATACTATTTATATCCATATTCACTAATTTAAGAAGACATGTACTATAGATAATTAAGCAAATATTTACAATAACATCATCCCAACAACGTGTTCTATGAAGTACGCTTATGACGTCAGAACATGTCATGATTACCATTTAGGATTAGTTTGAGAAGTAAGGAAATTGATGCATATATAGGAAACAGGGATTGAAATCTTGGTTGATGCATATATAGGTAACAGGGATTGAAATCTTGGTTGATGACACTTTTCCACAAAACAACTCATTCAGTCATCACATAGATGTAGCATGAAGTGGATTTTTTATCATCCACGCATCATGTATAATCAGTATTACTGAACCTAACTATATCAAAGAGTGTTAGTTCGTCGATAAGTTAACGTATGATCCTTGCTATCCTGAAGATACCTTATAACTTTCTTAGCTGCTTTCCAATGACTAAGTCTATGATCATTTAAGTATCTTCCCAACATGCCTACAATAAAAATAATATTAAGGCGTGCTTTCTAATGGTTAAGTCTATAATCGTTTAAGTATCTTCCCAACACGTCTATAATAAAAGAAATATTAGGGCGTGCGCATACTTGATATTGATATTGCTTGATTAAGCTATGATTAAGGAAACTTAATTACTAACCCCAAGGTGCAGCTGAGTTGGTAAGGGACTCTCCTGGCTTAAGTGAGGTAGCGAGTTCAAACCTGCTCTTATATATGCAGCTGTTTAAAACTTGGGGTCAAAGTTTTGCCTCCCGTAAGGAATCCACCTGGCTCGAGCGGGGATTAGTCTGGGTGTAGATGGCTTAAAGGTACCTACTCATAGCTGAGACCTTCCTAAGACACCTCGTGGGCAGCAAAAAAAAAAAGAAACTTAATTACCTCTAAAATGTCCTTACGCATGAACTCAGGTGTCCATTGCGATCTGTAGGAAACTCCATTCAACAATTCTTTAACACCGTTAATGCTGTTTGGGATAAAAAATTCTGACGAGGATGAGAACCCAAGTCTTGCTAGACTAACACGAGAAATGAAATCTGTTAAAGCCATAACCGAGCAACTTATAACCATTGAGTAGACCAAGTCAGGGAACATCTCAGCCATTTTGAACCCAACCATGCCTCCATAGCCAACACCAACCAAAGTATACTTATGTATACCGAGTTGTCTCAGAGCCTTAGCCATGGACTCGACTTGGAAACCTGGTGACCTGTCGTTTCTAAGGGTTGTCGATGTTGGAAAATCAGGTCGGGATTCGATCCGACCGCAGTAGATTAATCATGAAATTTTTTCGTGACTTTTGATTTCTTGAAAATCAAGATCTATTTAATTTTATAAAATGATTAACACGAATCAAAATAAAGCAGAAATTTAATTTGTACATAATTCCGAAGCTTGATCTTTATCTTGATGTATCCTTCGAACCGTTCCGAAATTGATCCGTCTCAACCACCGTAGCCGCATAAGTGTCCGGCCTCTAACGGTATCTACAGAATAGGTTGAGAGAACTCTGTAACTCTTACAGACAGGGTTAAGCCTGAAGTGTTAGCTACATAGAGCTTAAGCCTATTTATAATAAGCTTATGACGTTTTAGTAATTTAATTGAAATTAAATATTAGTTTCAATTAAACTATAATTAGAATTACAAATAACTCTAATTAAATACCAATTATGCCCATATAAGAATCAATATCTCATATTGATCCTTATTTATTAAATATCTCATATTTAATCATAAAGTTTCTCAAACTTTATAATCAAGTCCAACTTGATTAAATTAACTTTGCTCTCTCCAACCCATTCTATATATGTGACCCATTAGGTTTTCAAATATGTTGGCAGTGATTATAAATTATAATTCTAATTCATAATTAGAATTAGATAAATTAAAACTCCTTTTAATTTGTCTTTAATTCTCCAATTAAACAATTTATAATCATAGATCAAGATTTGTGTCTAGCAACGCATCATGACCACCCAAATATTTAGGAATGTCAAAGTAATTTTGACTAACCTCTGTGTGCGTGATTTTTTCATACAATTTAATCCTTTCATCATACAATGTTTCGATTAGACAGATCATGGAATTAATGTCTACTCTTTTATTACAGGATTATAGTCTAATCAAGTGAACTTTTTCCCATTCGATTGTTCGTTCTCTTAAAGTACCAAGTTTTTAGATCCAAAGGCTAAGATATCATAAGGTTCTGCTCTGCACAATAGAAGGGCAATCACCTTCTTTCTCAAGAAAGTGGTATATCAACACTGTGTATAGAGTATAGACAAATGGATTAGTTGTAGGTTAAGGAGGTGTCACGTGGTCATGCATCGCTGCTACTACTACTTGTACACTTACCCACATGCTCTTACAGTTTAAAAGTTAAACCCTCCATTATTCATACATTTTTCTCAAGGACCTTTAATTACTTATATACTACAAATTTGTGATAATATTAATTGGCTTTGAAAAAACAAATGCATTTTCTTTCTCTATATGTCTTAAATTTAATGCTTAAAATTTTAAAAATACTTAAAAGAGTATCAAATCCTCCATTAATATTGAGGCCCTACTCTGGTGTAGTGATTGAGAGATTAAAAACTCTAACATTCTCACTTATTGAATCTTAGATGCGTTTATTGTATGTTTATGGAAGTCGGGTTTACTACTTATTCTTGAACTTGAGCCAATGGTTCCTATTTCGTATTCTCTTATGACTTATCTTCGCAGGAGCTTTGATTAAAAAATGAGTATATATATTAATGATTAAAAAATTCAACCGGATCCTTAATTTTGGGTATGGAGCAGCCTTAAATTTTTGGATCACCTGTCCCACCCTGTGAGGTACCTACAAACCAATGAGGAGATTAGTCACTGGGGCCACCAGTAGATACTCTGATTTAAGGAAAAAAAATTCAACCGATTCAATCAATTTAACCATAAAAATCTTTAATCTTTTAATTTTTTGGTTCAGTTTTTAATTTTGTTGTTCAATTTACTTTAATAACTCTTATTATTAAAAACCTATCAATTTATTAATTAATCGATCAATTTTTGTAAAATAATAAGTTCTTATCAACTAAAATGAATCAATTAATTTTTATTTAACAATCTGTTTTTAAATTAAATTTCGAATTATTCGATAGGTAAAGACAATCTCTTTCAATCATATTTTAAATTCTTTAATTTTATTTAATCTTTAGTCAATTTATGACGATCTAATTAGTTGAACCTTTTAAACCGTAAACATCTTGTCGTACTAGTTTATTTTCTGGTTATGTTTTTAAAACATTGGTGTATGTATATATCTGAAACAATTATTACAAAAGAATAAAACAGAAAATAATATTTAAAAGTTTCTCTTCAAAATAATTTTTATTGGAAATTTCAGGTTTAAAATTTTAAAAAATATTATGTTATATATATATTTTTCGAAAATATGCATATTCCTGTTTATCCCCTAGAAATTAGAACCAAGATCGCCGCATCTGGTCAACAATATTATTTTCCAATAAAAGTCACCGTTGCTTAACTAAGCAGCATCTAACTCTGGCGCGTGAACATCTGTTTGGTAGCAAAGAAAGAAAGTTCTCTCTCTTTCACTCTAGTCTCAAAAGTGACTCACGACTCAACTCACCAGCTTGAATGGGCAGGAGGGTCCCCCGTCGTACCTTCTTTGCTTCTACAAATCTAGCGTACAACTTCCGGACATTTAACCATCCACTGTCTGTAACAGAGACACCCTGGCTCTCTGCAACACTCACGCACAACAACTGGGACACACTTACTTCATAACACGCACATACAGACACAGAATTACGAGGTACATCCAGGAATTAAAGTAACAGATGCTCTTTTGAAAAGGAACGATCTTTACACAGGACTGACAGGAAAGTTTGTGTCTGTTATTGTTTTAGGAAGAGGGGGTGAGAGAGAGACCTTATCCCTGCCACAATGTCATCGCTGTTGTAGCGGACAATGTAATCTTTACTTAAATTGGATTTTACTCACGCAGTTTATTTTGCTACGTGATTATTTGTTGCTTGAGAAATTTGCAATGGTTTTCTTGTTTTGTGTGTGGTTTAAGCTTTGATTCAAGCTTCTTTTGGCTTTTGATATACATCTAGGCTCTTAGGAAAAGAGGGTCTTTGTTATATTCTTTTTTTTTTTTTGTCATTTTACTCAATAAGCTTCTCCTGAATTCCCCTTTTACTTGGGTCTCGGGATTTTATTTGTCCTTGCTTTTTGGGAACTTAATTTAGGAGTTTTTTTAGTGGAGTTGCAATGGTTGTACTTAGCCAGTTTCTTATTGTGTTATTGGATAGGTTGCTGGATCATAATTGGGAGCTCCTAGAATCACGGAGCTGTGACTGTTTAGGATTTTTGTGATTGAACAGCCAAACGGGAATGGACCACCTCTCAAGGGATTGGAGCTGTGGATTGGGCTGTTGCCAAATTGTGCCATTTGACACTGATAGACTGTTGAATAATTAATCATCAGTTTTGGTCTTCGTCATGGAAGAGGACTGCATACATATATTTATGTGACAGTGATCAAGAGTTGGGTGATTCTATTGCAAGGAGGCTAACATTTCTGGTGCATTGGCTGCTTTATAGGTGTGATTCTCAATTAGGGGATGATTTGGATATTGGTTTTAAATTACTGGGAAAAAGAGGTGATGATTTTTCATTTGCCCAGAAGGCAGCACTCTACATTAGATTATAGTGGACCATTTTCATTTCTCAGGAAACCTTTGGGTTAACAGAGCTTGAACAAAAACTGTTGAGCAACATTTAACACTTCCATAGTTGCTTTTGCAGTTGGATTGAACTATAGTGGTATGGGGTGTAGCCTACTAATTGTTTTGGTTGATTGAAAGTTCTGGTAAGCTTGGGGATCCAAATTCCCTTGGGTTAACGTCGCTTGAACAAAAACTCTTGAGCAACATTTAATACTTGCGTGGTTGCTTTTGCTGTTGGATTGAACTATAATGATATAGTGTAGCATAAGTTTTGGTTGAGAGAAATTTTGCGTAAGCTTTGGGATCCAACTTCCCTTCTTGTGACCTGTGCTCTTCCCTGTAACACTAAAAGTTGGACTAAAGAGTAGTGGATTTGGAATTGTTGATAGTGGGCACAATCAGAAAGCTTACTAAAGAGTATCGAAGCTGGAAATGAATGCAGGGACATGGTGCAGGAACAGGATCATGGTTTCTGGTCCATTCCCTTGTTGGAACGGTGCTATTGGAAAGCAATGCAGTTATTTTTTGTCATAGAAAGTGTTCATACTCTGTGTCGTAACCTACATTCCAAGCTCCTTTACAATGTCTCGCTGCTTTTCATTCCCACCGCCAGGATATGAAAAGAAGGCAAGGACTAATGAAGTGAACGTACGGAAAAAGGTACGCTTTCCTGAATTTGGTTGCATTATGTAATTTATATGACATTCATCCTGTATGTATGATGGATTACATTAATTTCATTTTATCTTTGGTCCTTTAGGATCTTAATTATCTTGTGAAGTCTTAACTGCGTTCCTTATGAGATAGATTCATTCAAGGATAAGTAGTAGTAATATGTTGCTGATTGAAGCACTGTACTAATCCAGGAAAAGGATTGAATTGGCCTTTTGTTTTCCTTAGAAATGATTATGGAATGAAATGGCATAATAGCCATTTCATATCTTTGATGGTCAGTGATTTGGTACATCTTGCTGCTATCTCATTGTATATTCTTCAGGTCATTAGTCTGAATTTTTCTGCCGGGATTATGATATTTTAAGCGCCTAGTTTCTCTATACAAGCTTTTGGCTTTTCTTTATTTTACATTGTATTGTAGAACAATGCATGTTATGAAAAACTAAATTAAGGTTTTACAAAATGTGGAAATCCAGACCCAATGTGAAGGAGTTTCAAGTTATATGATTTGAGATATGCTTGTATTAATTGAACAAGATATTCATAGTTTTCTATGTTTTACAAAATCAATGACTTGCCAATCCTGAGATTCCCCAACTTCATAGAGTTTTGATTCGTTGAAAGCCTTTCCTCCAATCCTTCGGTCAGTTGAGAATGAATGAGAATGATGCATGGTGAATTTTGAACCCAGCAGGGAATGATGCATGGTGATTTTTGAACCCAGCAGGGTTCCTAGAAAATTACTTCTGGCTTCTTTTTCTTTTGAATATTTGGTTGCATATCTGTATTCTATTGAGTTGAATCATTCTTGCATAATTTTCAGGGAAAGAAATACAAAGAGAATAGTGAAAGCAAGGAGAAGAGAAAGAAAGATAGAAGTGATCGAAAGCATAGGCATAAGAAAGGAAAAAAGGAAAAGCACAGGTATAAGAAGAAGGATAAATGTAACGATGAGGACAGAGGTGTTTCGGATGAGAAGAGACTTTTTCAGCGTGGCAATGTGGATAAAACGGCAAATGAGAGAAACCTTTTGAAGAAATCTGAGGTTAGCAGTCGTGAAGTTTTCACTAGAAATGCTGATGGAGAGCGTGTCTCTGCTGAGAAGAAAATTTCTGCCCAGTATTTGGGTAACTGGGAGGGAATCAAGCCGCATCTGGCTGCTCCTCCAAGTAATTCTAAATTAGTACACGAGTCCAGAAGGAGGATCAAAGTTGAAGACGTCGGAGCTGCCAACCAGTTGATTGAGAAATTGACCGGTAAAGAAGTCAAATTGGTTTCAAGCACTGCTGACACTGAAGGCATTGAAGGAAAGAATACTAGAAAGTCTGATGGGCTTGGAAGGAAGGATGAGGCGACAATAATTGGAAGTGGCTTCCATACATTTCAGAGCCTTTCTGGAGTGGTTCAGACAAAAACAGATGGAATGTCCAAACCCCTTGAAAATGATGATGGGAAGTTGATAGAAATTAGAGGTGCGGTCAAGAAAAATGCAAATGATGATAAACATGCACATAAGTACAGGGACAAAGATATACAGAAAAAATGCAAAGGGAAAGAGAAGGACAGAGTTAAAGATAGAGAGGAGAATAGGAATGAGAAACCAGAGTATAAGAACAGTGAACAAGATAAATTGAGAAGAAGCGACAAGGTGGAACTTTTAGGTATCCATCAAGGCACCAAGAGTGCTATATTTCAGGAGAATCTCAGAAAACGAAAGGAATTGGATGCCAATGGTTTTCTCTGTGGTGAGTCAAAACATTCATATCTCAACATTTTGTTCTCCTTGTATATTTAGACGAGGGACCTCTTCGATGGAATAACTTTTCGAACAGTTTGCTTTTAATGTTATGTCACACAGTTCCTCAAGCTTGTTACGGTAGTTGATTGGTACTTGTTCTGCAATTATTTGTGCACAGTGCACACATTTTACCTGGTAACGTCTAGGCTTCTTGTCCATTGACAATTTCTGCTTGCTGTCGGCTTTTTGTTGCAGCTAATGATATAAAGCCCACCGAGTTGCCAACACCTTTATCCTCTTTCCATCCATTGACAGAGAATGGAAAAATGTTGCAAAACTTCCAAAACCCCGTGCCACCTATATCTGGTGGGCAGGGGTTGGCCAGCAATCCAAAGATGAATGTCGAAGAAGAGAAGACAAATGGTACGTTAGAAGGCCAAGCTTCGTCATTCTCGTTGACATCAAAGCCGTTATCCACTGTAACCAAACCTTTACTTGCAAACACCCAAATTGATCAAATCTTTAAATTTCCTAAGGAGCAACCTCATCCAGATTCCAAGTTTCTACGTGAGGTGCTTACTGTGCCAACAATGGAACAATGGCCTGAATTTGATGATCATGAATGGCTACTGCAGAGTAACAGTACCCAACCAAAGAAACCAAAAGCGGATTCTGGTGTTGGAGTGGTAGCCCAGGCGTGGTCAGAAGCTCTGAGGATAGAGTCAGTTGATGTCTATGAGTTGCCATATGTTGTTCCATATTGAATGGTTGGTTACAGAACAGGCATGGTTGCTCAATCTGACATGATGGATCCTCCTTAGACCTAATTGAGAATTGAAGAGAAACAAGATGTAACTTGCCTCCAATTTTGATTGTAACATACGTTCATAGAACTGTTGTTCACTATAAATGTAGGATAGAAGAAACAGAGTAGCAGATTAGCATGCAACTTATGTTAATTAATTATAAACTTTACTGTTATTTCTTCTCTTCATCTTTACATTCTGTTTACTACTGTTCACCAGGAAGTTTCTTCAAGGCAATACCACTAAATATAACGTCGGTTGGAGGGCAAGAGGCACTGCGGCTGGATTTGACGGCTATTTACTGTCCAGTCTAGTCCTGTCCTGGAAGCATTCAGGTAAGACCATACGCTATTAGAAGGTGGTGGACCCACGCTTGATGCTAAAAGATACTAAATTGACGGAAAAGGCCATTGTGAAAACAACAGCCAATTGTTTTTAACGGATGGATGGGATGGAGAGGTACATTCAGTGCCACCCTGGTGGCCCTCTTCATTTCATCCCCATCTACATGCCTAATGTTCCCAAAAGTCGCCCATTTTCGTCTCCGTCTCCGTCTCCGTCTCTGTCATGTGGAGATTCTTTTTAATAGCGAAAATTGAACTACGCAAGTCCATCTTTATTTTTAAGTGACAGTCCGTACTTCAAGCTTTATCTTCTTCGGCTTGTTCTTTGGTTTCTTATGAGTTTCGAGCAGGTGCGACGAAAATGGTATTGTGGCAAAAGGTGAAAGCGGAAACGGAAATATAAAATATAAATGCTACATTAATATATCTAAAAGATAAATTATTTTTCATTTTAAATAATTACTCTGAAATTATTATAAAGACGTAATATTTAAATATAAAGATTA
>JANZXV010000001.1:16262434-16274285 GCA_027576455.1 Erythroxylum roigii | reverse complement strand
TTAAAGATGTGTAACAGAGTAAAGATAAGAATCAAAAAGGTCAAGATCAAGAACAGGAATTTGTTCCGGGAACGGGCCCCCAATGGGCTCGCCTCCCGGGGCAGTCGGGCCTCGGGACCGGGGTCCGACATGTCAAGTCTCTCTGAGCAGTGGGCTCCCTCCCTACAGCAGTGTCATTGTCTATTGTCTCTAGCTTTGTCAACGCTACAAATCTTGAGCCTCCCACTTTAGAAACCGTCTTTTGCTTAGTATTGTCTCTGTGATTTTGACATTGTACTGAGATAGGAGTAGCTTACCGTTGCACCACCATCCAAGAACCATACCCGTTAGCACGTGCCTCCGTCTGAACAGTTGTCCCTATACCCTCTAGTCCTCGTTGCGGTGTGGAATCATCACTCTGCCTTGGAGCCGACGTTGGGGGACCGTTTGGGTCTTGTGGGATCGACGGGCATTTGGTAGATTCATGGCCAACCATACCACAGTTGAAGCATATTATCGGGAGTCCTTCATAAGCCACCAACACGGTCTCACCATCGAGCTCCACTGAGTTGCGTAAAGGGACGGTAAGGTCGATGTCCACAACAACTCGCTCGAACCTTCATCTCTGCGTCTACAGTGTCGTCTCATCTATCTTCACGGTTTGTCCCACTTGATTCCCTAAAGCTACGAGTATCAGTGGGTGGTATCGAGCAACTGAAAGCTCAGGGAACCAGATCCTTGTCACAACTCGTGTTACCTTACCTTGGGAGGGACAAAAATCAGGTTACCATTGTTGAACTGATAAAGCATAGCCGAAAATGACCCAAGGTCCATTGGTGAGGGCGTTCATGAAGTCACTATGTTCAATGAATTTCACCAGAAAATACTCATAGTCCAAATCTATAACCTTCATTGGGCCTTTCGGATGCCACAGATTTGTCAATCGAGAACAGAGAACCCAATAGCCAATACGACATCTAAGAAGTTTGATAACAACGGATTTTTCCCACTGCTTGTCAAGCTTTTCCTTGAAAGTTTGGGAGAGCAGAACACCTGTACGAGCTTCTGGCTCGATAAACTCCTCGATAGGCCATGAACGAGGCCCTGGTTCAACATCCACCGTCGAGGTGCCTAAGATCGCACTATAAGTAGGTTTGGGGTCAGGGGGAGGATACTCATCACGTTCGCGGAGCCTAACCTTCTTAGGGAGATGACCCTCATGCATTAGGGTTGCCACGAGAACCACTGAATAATACGTAAGAACAGAAAGTTATCGCAAAAACGAAAATGAACAGTAGTAGATACTGGAATGAGGGATCGCTTAAAGATGACATTCGGTGTCTCTATTCATCAAAATCAACACTCATGCAGTAATTATCGAGTTTGTTTTAAATATGGTGATGCAACTAAATTATGGGACCAGATTATCGATATTTTTATCAAGACCCTTAAGATTGATACTTTCTAGGCATTAGGAAATTTGTTTTGAGTAACCGAAAGTGATGTTTAAGGAAAGTGTTTAAAGATAAATATGATTTTAATAAAGATAGATGTACCTTAATTAAGTATATAAATGGTTATAAGTTATGTCTTTTGAGTTTTAAGAGTTTAGTATGTTTAATTGTATGGGTATGAAAAGAGTCTTGAAATATCAAGAATTTAGAAATAGATATTTAATTAGTTGCTATTATTTGAAGAAATATCCCGAGTACAATGGTCACTGATATTTCAAGCAATATCCCACACACATGGGCTGTGCGTTGCTTCTTGAAAAAAATATTCTACTCGCATCTCTTCACACTTACAAATGTATTAAGGGCATTCAAGGACCATCATTCAAGATTCTTTAACTATTGAATGTCAACTACTATATGGTAAGTCCGCATTTTGATATATCGTCTATCATCTCTCCCTAATGCTCTATTGTTATCATTGAATCTTTCTACGCCTAAGGTTTGAAGAAATAGTTCGATTCCTTGCTAGCCCCTCTTATAAGTAGGGTGTTCAAAAAAAAAAAAAAGAGGCTTACCTCACCACATGTAGATGAGATTCAATGATTTCTTTTAATAAAAGAATAGGGCTAGAAATTTATTGTTGAGATGATTTGATTTTCATGTGATATAAATGAACTTTTCATCAATTTAATTAAATTGTGATATAATTTGTCAAATATATATGTGCATATATATAAGTTTCCCTTTTCAATTATCACGTGCAAATTAGAAATAATTGGAAAAACATAAAAGACATTTTACCTAAAACGTTCTTACCAAAATTATAATTATTCAGGTGGAAGGCTAAGTGAGACAGAACAAGCGATGGTAAGTTAGAATCCAAAGAAACAAATGTCGGGGTTGTGGTCGTGTTGATTAGCAGTAGCTCTCATGTGGTTTGTTTGGATACTGAGGGCACCATGTGATCATGGAATCACATCGTTGTTATAAATAATTGCATGCAAAGCCTCTTAAGGGAGATAAAAAACTTGTGCGAGTTGGAAAGGTACTTGTGTGAGAAAGGTTTCAACCATTTAAGGGAAAGAGGACAAGAGATGATGCTTTGATTTTGATGGTGGCTATATCACAAGGAGGGATGATGCTGCGATTGCCACATACTTTTGCATCAGACACGTTTGATAGATTTGTATCTCATGCTCAAGCATCTACGAATCAGATATCAATACTAACGTTGTTAGTTCTTGCACTATGAAGCTAATGTTAAGCATGCATCTAATGCACGTTGATGACAAAAGAGTTTTCAACATTAGAAAATCATGGATTATAATATATGATAACTTGTACCTCTTAATTTGATTAGTATAAATTAACTGAAATTTGATTAAATTAATTAATCTTCACATCAACTTGCCATTAAAGTTTGCACAAAGATGTATGTTTTACTTTAAATAAACATAATCTTTTAAAGAGCATTTTCTTAAAAAAATTTAAGGGATATAATAATTTTTTAAGGATATTATTTTTTGATAATAAAACGTATATTTCAATTAGTGGTTTTTGAGGATTCGTAAGTGGTATCAGTTTTGTTGCATAATCCTACCATAATTTATAATGGTAATGCATGTCTCAACATCAAAGGTTTCGCTCACATAGCTTTCAATTTTGAAAATAATTTATCAGTACTAAATAATGTGTTAAAAACCATAGTGTAAGCTAATAAGATGAGATTTAAAGTTCTATTTGATATTAGTTCGTGATAAAATTGACTAAAGGTTAAATAAAATTAAAAACTTTAAAATATGATTAAAAAATATTACTTTTTTATGAAAAAATTTGAAATTTAATTGAAAAAAGAATTTATTAAATAAAAATTAGTTGATTTATTTTAATTTATAAGAACTTATTAATTTACAAAAATTGACCACCTAATTAATAAATTAGTCACATTTTAACAATAAAATTATTAAACTAATCAAATCAAAAATTAAATAACTCAAAATTTTTACATTAAACCAATTAAAATAATTAAGTACATCTTTTATGTCACGATAGTTTCATTTCCTTAGTCTCTCTTATTTCAAGCACCGATAAATGGGTCTTAACTTTATTCTAAAACTGAGCTACGTCATGAATGTTTCAAAACTAACGTGGCCTGAAATGACAAAAAGAAAGCGACATTTTGCTCCATAGCATAATAACAAAGCATCCTATTGATCAGAAAAAACCGAAACGAATGATACTCTTAGCATTTGAGAAGAGACCAAAAAGTTGATACTAACTTTTGATATGGTAAACCAAGAATGTACTTTTCTTCGAAGAAATCTAGTGAAGTACTTGCCTTTTTATCGAGAAGAGATGGAGACAATCTCCAAAGGAGGAGGACCCACTAGTCACTACCTGGGTTGATAATAGGTGACCTGAGTCTCTCTCTCTCTCATTAATTCTGTGCATATAATAGAAACCATGAGCAGTAGCTTTAATCTCCTCTAAAAGTTGTCAATGCTAGTTTTGGAAGAAGGCATCCATCATGGCAGGTAAAGCTTCACGTGATAGTGCATCTATTCGAACAACTGTTCTTTTTCAGTGCCATACAAATTTTATATCAGAAAATTTAAAATGTATGTAAATTGACGTGTCCATTCTCAAATGTCACTCCTTCGTCAATATTTTTTTTCTTAAATCAAAGTATTCACCGGCAGATTTAGTGATTAATTCCCTCGCTGACTTGTATGCACCTTACAGGACGGGACAACTAGCCCAAGGATTTAAGGCTGCTCCATACCCAAAGACAAGAATCGAACTCCTGACCTTTGGTTAAAGATAAATAAGTCCCTTCCACTCAACCACGCCCCTTAAATTTCTTTTTGTCAATATTTTAAAGTTGATTTCTTTAATTCTTTCTTAACTAATCATCTAAGGGCTTACATAGACACACACATATATATAATATCTTAACCTAAACTAAGTGGGAAACAAGTTCTCCAAACTTTATATAGGATAGATGTTTTTTCTTTTGTGTATGTTGGCATTGATTGTTAATGGTTTTGCATTATATTAGCCCTTTTACTACACAACCCAACAATGGATTCATAATGGCTCATCTAAAAATGTCAGCAAGCTGAAAGCAAACAAAATCTTCTGAGCAAAGATAGACAACTGACAACGACCTAATGCAAGGGAGGAGAAGAAGAATCGGGCAAGGAATTAGCAGCCAAAACAAGACGAAAAGAAGCCAAAACCTCGCATTGGGAAGCGGACAACCTTGGAAAATGTAAAACTGCTATTAGATCCTGTCACATCCTCCTCCTCCAATCAGATCAGACCCAAACCAAAACCACCTCCTCCTCCTATTCCCGTCCCCACTTTGCCTTACATTACAGGTGTGACTTCCACCTTTCATTGCCTCAACATCCTTAATACACGTGTCTTCTTGTCCATTCCCTTGGTCCCACATTCCACATCGTCGTTCATTTCCCTCTCCATTTCAGTCTCTAGCCACCTACTTATACATTACAAACACTACACCCCTAATAAAAACCGTAACTTTACAAGGCTCCAACCCTCGACTTCTCTGTGTCTTCCACGCCACACTATATCTAAAGATCCCGACTAAGAGCATATTCGGCTTAGTAAATGAGTTGTAAATACCAACTTTGCCATTCCCTTTGCTCTGATTGTAGAAAGCTTAAGTTTTTCAACTAAAAGAACGTTCTGTTTCGTTAGAATTTCGATTTTTCGAAACTGGGACGCTCCCGTTTTATTTGATAAAACAAGGAAAACCAGGAAACATCTTTAAGGTTTTTTTATCGCATATAGAAATCCCATCAATTATTCTAGCTAATTTAGTCACCAATGCAGATGAACTCATTTGATTGTAGAGAGGAGATCAGCCAGAGTTTTTAAATTACTGTAAAGCAACGGGAGAAAACCAGTAACGTTCTTGTGCTGTAATGGCTGGAAACGAGTGGATAAATGGATACTTGGAGGCCATATTGGACAGTGGTACAGGTGCTATTGAAGAACAGAAGCCAACCCCAGCAGTGAATCTGAGTGACAGAGGGCTTTTTAATCCAACAAAGTATTTTGTGGAGGAGGTGGTAACAGGGGTTGATGAGACTGATCTTCACAGGACATGGATAAAGGTCGTTGCCACTCGCAACACACGCGAGCGGAGCTCCAGGCTCGAGAACATGTGCTGGCGTATTTGGCACCTCACTCGCAAGAAAAAGCAGGTCACTCGCATCGCATCTATTTCATCTGTTACGTCCTGCGTATCTTTTTAAGCATGCATACCTTTATCTCTGTGTACATGGAAAGACATGTCTCGTATATGTTTTCTCCGGAATTCGGCACTTTTCGTATCTACAAAAGGCCTGTTTTTTTTTATGTAAAACGCAAAGTATTGGAGTATGTATGGGTGCTCCTTTATCGTATTCTTAGTTCGAATCAATCTCGTTGATAATGATTAGCTGTAGTATGCTTTTCCGAGAATGGTCCCTCTTCCATACAATTGCATAAACAGAAAGGAAATAGATGAAAGAATTTAAGGATAATCTGTTGCATTGATTTACTTATTATATGTTTTGGGGATTTTAAGAACTGATTCTCCGGATTGTGCTTGCTGGTGGGCTTGTTCATTCTTCCTTGGGAAGACACAGAGTGTTTCCTTTTTACTATGATTTCATTGAGAGGCAGAATTATTCCTGAGTTGCCACTAAGACTTTTGGTATCATCAATTTACTCAAAAAGTGCAACTCATCTTTTGTTCTTTCTTTGTGCAGTCTTTATGTATGAATATGTCACGTGGATGTGGACGTGTGTAATTTAATGAGATGATCAAGTTGCTTTTTCTGTTAAAGAATTAATCCTTTTGCTACCATAAGCAGTAGCTTAAATCCTTCATTTACCTGAACCTACGAGCTATCAACTAACTTCCATATAAAAGTTGCCAACTTCAGCTGTAAATAACGAAATAATTTGCTCGGTCTTCTTTATGGCAGATCGAAATCTCACCAAATTGCCAAAGGAATCACTTGCTTGTTTATTTTCAATAACGTTTCATTGTCAATCTGAAATGTGATACACCTGTTGTTTATAGTTGGAATGGGAGGGACTACAAAGATTGGCCAACCGTAGACTGGAAAGGGAGCAAGGCCGAAAAGATGCAACTGAAGACATGTCTGAGGACTTGTCTGAAGGTGAGAAAGGAGATGGTGTAGGGGAGCTGGTGCAAAGCGAGACCCCGAGGAGAAAGTTCCAAAGAAATTTCTCAAACTTGGAGGTGTGGTCAGATGATAAAAAAGAAAAAAAGCTTTATATTGTGCTTATCAGGTATCATTTTCTTGTATGATTTATTCATACTGGATACTCAATTGTCATTAAATTTAATCAGGGTCCACTTGTAAACAGAACACTTTGCTGTATGCCATTTTTCTCCCTTGTTTCAAATAAATTGTTTAACACAGCTTGACTTGTATGGTTTCCATTCCAATTTCATTTCAAATGTTTCGTCTCAATTACCATAGTGTTATACAATAAGGGAACGAAATGGGAAAGTTTTCTAAAATCAACAAGTAACGCAGTTTGAAGATGTGCATTTAATGACACATTTTTAAAGTGAACTGCATTTTAGAAACATAATTCTACTAGACAACATGCTATCTGCAGCAAAATAAATGACTGTACAACTTGTCTAGTAATTAAATATGTGCCTTGTTCTTACTTTTTAGCTATTTTCATGTGATTCAAATAATAAACTAGAAGTAATTATGAAAATGGAGATTCTATATTTGGTTTTGGTACGTAAAGTTTTTCCTTCTTGTTCCCATACATCTCTTTAAAATAAATTATATCGAAGCACCAATCAGATCTAGGTAGTTGAAACATTATTGTTACCGTTTCCTCTTTCTAGTTTACATGGATTGGTTCGTGGGGACAATATGGAGCTTGGTCGAGATTCTGACACTGGTGGACAAGTAAATATTGCTTTCATACAAATGAAACTATCATGTTATTACTAAAACCTTCTGCAATGTGATTTTCTTACACCTTTTTAAATAAATATTTCAGGT
Organism: Erythroxylum roigii; assembly: GCA_027576455.1. Classification (NCBI taxonomy): domain Eukaryota; kingdom Viridiplantae; phylum Streptophyta; class Magnoliopsida; order Malpighiales; family Erythroxylaceae; genus Erythroxylum; species Erythroxylum roigii. The sequence goes on along the minus strand of JANZXV010000001.1, from coordinate 16,266,781 downwards.
CAAGTATGTGGTAGAACTTGCTCGAGCACTTTCTAGGATGCCTGGAGTGTATAGGGTAGATCTGTTTACTCGTCAAATTTCTTGTCCTGACATTGATTGGAGCTATGGTGAACCAACAGAGATGCTGACTGCTGGCTTGGAAGATGCTGATGGCAATGAAGTGGGAGAAAGCAGTGGAGCATATATAATTAGGATTCCATTTGGTCCTCGTGACAAGTACCTAAGGAAAGAGTTGCTTTGGCCCTATATCCAAGAATTTGTAGATGGAGCACTTGTTCACATTCTTAATATGTCAAAGGTTTTGGGCGAACAAATTGGAGGGGGCCAGGCTGTTTGGCCATATGTTATTCATGGACATTATGCTGATGCAGGTGACAGCGCTGCTCTTTTATCAGGTGCATTGAATGTCCCCATGGTATTGACTGGACACTCGCTTGGGAGGAATAAGCTTGAGCAGCTCCTTAAGCAGGGACGACAATCAAAGGAGGATATCAATTCAACATATAAGATATTGAGGAGAATAGAAGGTGAAGAGCTTTCACTTGATGCTGCTGAGCTTGTGATCACAAGTACCAAACAGGAGATTGAAGAGCAATGGGGACTTTATAATGGTTTTGACGTTAAGCTTGAGAAGGTTTTACGTGCTCGTGCTAGACGTGGGGTTGATTGCCATGGTCGTTACATGCCACGTATGGTGGTAAGAATGTATCTTATTTGATTTTTGGAATTTTTATACACTTTAATCAGTTATTGATTCTCATGGCATTCTAAAAATCACGTGCACTCAATTCATTAGATTATCCATATTGTCCATAAGGAATGACTGTGAAGCTACTTTTCTTCCAGCTTGAGGGCTGATACTGTCATTTAGGTATACGATGCATTCTAGTTTGAAGTCCACATTTCTTTTGAAACAGAAATTTTCGGTAAAATTTAAAAGTAGAATTCTTCGTTGAAATATTAATGATCCTTCTGAATTTCGTAATAGGATAGCACAATGTTTGTTTGCAGGTTATTCCTCCTGGCATGGACTTCAGCAATGTTGTCGTCCAGGAAGATGCCCCTGAGATTGATGGAGAACTCACAACACTAATGACTAGTGCTGATGGTTCCTCCCCAAAGGCAATCCCAGCTATATGGGCTGAAGTCAGTGTCTCGTAAAGACTTGCTTCTTATTTCACATGATTACTGGTACTGCTATGGCTGCTCATGGATAACATATTTTGACAGGTCATGCGATTCCTTACCAATCCACATAAACCCATGATTTTGGCCTTGTCAAGGCCTGATCCAAAGAAGAATATTACCACTCTGTTGAAGGCATTTGGAGAGTGTCGTCCCTTAAGAGAGCTTGCAAACCTTGTGAGTACTTTGAAACTAGTTAGTTGATTTGTTTGACATGATGATCCTCGTAGAAACTGATATGCTATCATGCAGACACTGATTATGGGGAACAGAGATGATATAGATGAAATGTCTGCTGGAAATGCAAGCGTGCTTACAACAGTAATTAAACTGATTGACAAGTATGACCTTTATGGATTAGTGGCCTATCCAAAGCATCACAAGCAGGCTGATGTTCCAGAAATATACAGGCTTGCTGCAAGAACGAAGGTTAATTGACATTATGTTTTATAAGTGAATCTGTAAAGTTTTTAACCTCAAGCTTTGCTTAGTCGTTGGCCTTATCTATATGGCAGGGAGTTTTCATAAACCCAGCACTTGTAGAGCCTTTTGGGCTCACTCTGATTGAGGTTGGTTTTAGAATAGCATCTTTTCCTATTTCAGTTTTCTCTGTTGTAGGAAGAATAGTTTTAATTCATATTTGTCGGATGATGCAGGCAGCTGCTCATGGGCTCCCGATGGTGGCTACTAAAAATGGTGGGCCAGTTGATATCCACAGGGTACGACAACCTTCATTTCTCCTCTATGCCTCCTGATCATGTTTGAGCTGCATGAACAGGAAAATCATTTCTGAACTGTACAGGGAATTGATTGAAAATGCTATGTAGGTTTTATATTTTTGTGTGCTCCTGTTTTATCAGCTATAACACAAGTAATGTTCTTTTTTTCTTTTTTGCTTCTTTGTGTTTGAAGGCGCTGAACAATGGTCTCCTTGTGGACCCTCATGATCAGCAAGCTATTGCTGATGCACTTCTTAAATTGGTATCAGAAAAGAACTTATGGCATGATTGCAGAAAAAATGGTTGGAAGAATATACATCTTTTCTCATGGCCTGAACACTGCCGCACCTACTTGACCAGAGTAGCAGCTTGTCGGATGCGGCATCCACAATGGCAAACTGATACTCCTGGAGATGAAACAGCCAATGATGAGTCGTCACTGAATGATTCTCTCAAGGATGTGCAAGATATGTCCCTTAGGCTTTCGATTGATGGAGAAAAATCTTCACTAAGTGGATCTCTGGACCATTCAGCTGCTATTGTTGGTGACCCAGAGCTGCCAGATCAAGTAAAACGGGTCCTGAGTAAGATAAAGAAGACGGAATCAAACCAGAAAGATACTGAAGGTGGAAAGCTTGAGACTGTTACCAGCAAGTATCCCGTATTGAGGAGACGACGTGAGCTTATTGTTGTAGCAGTTGACTGCTATGATGAGCTAGGGGCTCCTGATAGGAAGATGATACAGATTGTGCAGGACATCATTAAGGCTGTTCGACTGGATTCATTATCTGCAAGAACATCTGGGCTTGCTCTCTCGACAGCTATGCCATTGTCAGAAACCGTAGGATTCTTATCATCTGCCAAGATTCAAGTAAATGAGTTTGATGCATTGATCTGCAGCAGTGGAAGTGAACTCTATTACCCTGGAACCTATACTGAAGAAGATGGAAAGCTTCTTCCAGATCAGGACTATGCAACACACATTGACTACCGTTGGGGTTGCGAAGGTTTAAAGAAGACTATTGGGAAGCTGATGAATACGCCTGAAGGCGATGAAAAATCTAAAGAATCCTCCAGTCCCATTGAGGAAGATGTGAAATCCAGTAATGCCCATTGCATTGCCTACTTTATCAAAGATAGCAATAAGGTATGTGAAGACTGAACTTTTGGAAGTATGGGATTGATAGATTTTTATAGGTGTTTTTTTACACCGAGTTGCTTTGGCAGGTTAACAAGGTGTATGATTTGAGGCAGAAACTTCGGATGCGAGGCCTTCGTTGCCACCCAATGTACTGCAGGAGCTCGACAAGAATTCAAATCATTCCTCTACTTGCATCTCGAGCACAGGCACTAAGGTAAAATAGTAATTGTATGAGCATGCTTCCATTCTTGAAAACGACATAGGTTTCGTTGAAATTCAATGGACCTGGTCAGAAGAGAGCGGTAGCATGTGTAAAAGCACCATTTTCAAACTCAAAAGATCTTTTAACAACATATTTCCTCTTATTGTCATACCACGAGTACTATTCTTCTCAAGGTCATGGACAAACACGGTCATCAAATCTCTGGTCCCCAACAACTTCTTATCAAAGTCTTTTTGTTTAAACATCTAATGCTGTGGATTATAATTATATGCAGATCTTAGCGAAGACATTCTTTTGAATTGGATAAGGACGCTAACATCTTTCTTCTGGTGCTTTTGGTAATTAGGTACCTTTTCGTTCGGTGGAGATTGAATGTCGCCAATATGATTGTATTTCTTGGTGAAACTGGAGATACTGATTATGAGGAGATGATATCTGGTGCTCATAAAACCATAATCATGAAGGATGTGGTAACAAGGGGTTCTGAAGAACTGCTAAGAACCAAAACCATGGACTTGAGAGATGACATTGTTCCTCAGGAGAGTCCCCTGATTGCCTACTTAAACGGAAAGGCAAGTGCCAGTGAGATTGCTGATACTTTGAAGCAAGTGGCAAAAGGTTCTGCTGGAATGTAAAATGACACACTAGATATCACCTCCATATACAATCAAACCTCATATTTGTGGCATTTCCTTGTAGGGGTTTATTTTTTGTTCTAGTGAAAAATGTAGCTGGTTTACATTAATGATTTGAAAACCGTTGTAGCGAAAGTGTTATTGTACGGAAACAAGCTATATTTTATGGTTCCGGTCATACTCAGCAACATATTAGAATGCCATGTGATGCTTATATTCAGGTAAATGATACCTGTGTAATTTAGACCTGCAAACATTGTTCTTAGTCCCAAGTTAGAGCAATTTGCTGTTCGTTGAATAGGGCGTGGCGTCAACTGATGGAATTGTTTTTCCGTTTGTGGAATAACTTTAAGAGAGCACGTGAGCTCTTTCGTGGTTATGGGGGTGCTTGTTTGAGGGGTTTTAAAAAATATTTTCATTCCTAGGTTTAAGGTAATGCTCCAT
>JANZXV010000001.1:16242485-16257394 GCA_027576455.1 Erythroxylum roigii | reverse complement strand
TAAATGTTAATTATCAACTTTCAATTTTAATTTTTAACAATCTTTGCATAATACATAATTAATTAATTACATACTAACCCTGTTTTACAATTCCATTTTTAATTCCAATTCTAATTTTCATATAAGAAATTCATAACAAAATAACAAAACCCACGGTATTCTTCCATCCAACAATTTCAAATTTTCAACTTCAACAATTCCATTCCAAAATCAAATTCAAACAAATTTATTTCACATACACACAAATCCAGCGTAAGCAATTTCATTCCAAAACAATTCCAAAACAAAACAATCACTAATCCATTCCAAAACCATGACGCCAACTTCTTCAACCTCCAAATCCTCCACCCACCGACAGCCTCCCATATTCATCAACACAATTACAAAATCCAAATCCAATTCAATCCACAACACAAAAAAATTGTAATTTATGTTTACGGTTTACTAGCAATTTTTGGAAACACTAAACAACAAAGAAGAGAACAAATCAACGAAACAAAATCAGCAGACCTAAAAAAATTTAAATTGTCGGGTCTTTGCTCTTCGAGTTGTGGCTTCAAGTTTTCGGGTTGTCCAGTTGTGAGCGTTGTAGGGTCGGTGGCTCGGTGGTGCGGCGACAACGTGTTGTGGATGGTGTTGCGGTGGTGTGGTGGATCTTCGGGGATGGAAACCCAGATCGCGACTCCGACGACGATGAGGCAAAGAGGAGAGTGATGAGAGCAACTAGAGAAGAGAGCAAGCGTCAGCGGCGATGAGGCGACCCAGACAACGGTGAGAGAGAGGTGAGAGCGAGAGAGTGAGGGTGAGACTTGAGAGAGAAGAAGATGTTGCGACAGTCGGGGTCTGAGGGGGGGTTAGGTTTTAATTTTTCATATTTGCAAAAATGGTCCTCGAATTTTTTTAACTTCCCGGATACACCCAGTATTTTCCGGTACGTTGGGTACTGGCCGGTACCCAACGAAAAATCCCGGTACTGGCTGATATTTTTGGCCGGTACCGTTATCTAGCCAGTACGGTACGGATCCCATAACGCTGCATATGACAGCATACCTAGAAAAATCATATGGAGGTATTTAGAGGTTAAGGGAGTTCATATGACTTATATATGGGTTATTAGAGATATGTATAAAGGGACAAAGACTAGAGTAAGGACAATAAGAGAAGATACAGAAAAATTTTCTATCGATATTGGAATATACTAAGGCTCCTCTTTGAGTCATTTTTTGGTTGTAGTAGTGATACATAAGCTCATCAAGAATATTCAAGGGGATATGTCTTGGTGTTGTTGTTTGTTGACGATATTGTCTTAGTGGATGAGTAATGGCGAGATCAATTTTGATATAGTCCATTGTATCAGATCTGGGTGGTTCAAATGGCGAAACGCATTAAGGATCTTATGTGATAAGAAGATCTCACTCAAGCTTAAAGGTAAATTTTATAGAATGGCGAAACGCATTAAGGATCTTATGTGATAAGAAGATCTCAGTCAAGCTTAAAGGTAAATTTTATAGAATGGCGATTCGACCAACCATTTTATATGGGGTAAAGTGTTGGCCCACCAAATGCATACAAATCCGTAAGCCATTGGTAGCAGAGATGTGGATGCTCTAGTGGGTATGTGACATTACTAGAAGGGATAAGGTCTGGAATCGTATGGTGAGAGACAAACCATAGGTGGCTGGTATTAATGACAAGTTACGAAAGACAAGACTTAGGTGGTTCTGACATGTGAGAAGAAGGCACCCTAATGCACCGATGCAATGTTGCGAGAAAATAACCCTTCAAGATTGCAAGAGGAAAAAAAGGAAGGCCACACAAGAACTAGGGAGAGGTGATCAATAAGGATATGGCAAGTGTGGCTCTTCCCGAGGACTTGGCCAATACTAGGAAACTATGGTGTACTAAGATACAGGTAAAGGATATCCTTTAACGTGAGCTGACGCAGTCGTGCAAGTTATATGAACTTGTATAGTGTGACTTTCTTGCATCGCATCTACCTCTTAGGAAGTCTCGCCTAATTGTCTACTCTATCGCTAACTAATTGCTAGTCGTGGACAAGTCATTTTGTCTTACACCATGGCTTACCAGCTCTAGTGACCAGACTATTAAGTGGTGAAGTGGTTCATCGCTCCGCCTTAGTGCCTCAATTAAAACCATATCGTTAACTCATAGTAGCAAACTAGCCTGTATTTATTAGGATGCAACAACAGCTGGTTATCCCTTCGGGGACATCTGATAACATTGGAATGCTATAATGCAAATTCACATCATGGCTCCTGCCCAAAGATGCCTAGCACAACTCGAGACAAGGTGAGCAGAATTTGGTAGCATATTAGGTATAAGTGGACCTCATTAGCATATCAAATATATCTGTCTTACTATTTTCTTAAATACTTTGTCTTTCTAAACTTGCATCATATTAATTTTTTACTTACTATTTTATTTCTTTTAAATCCTTCATGTCAAATTTACATGTGAGTCTATTGGAAATAACCTATATACTCTATAGGGGTAAGGCTGCGTACTATCATATCTCTCCAGACCCTACATTGGTGTGGGATTCAATTGGGTGTGATGATGATTGTCTTAGTGGATGAGACAAAGAGAGCGTCGATGTTAAGCTAGAACATTAGAGAGATACATTGAGTCAAAGGATTTTAAATTGAGGAAAACTAAGTCTGAGTACTTAGAGTGTAGCCTTTTAGGTTATGGGGTGGCTTTTGGTGTAAAGTTAAAGATTGGTTCAGAAGTTATAGCACGAAAGAGTGTTTTAATTACTTAGGGTCTATCATCCAAAACAATTGAGAGATCGATGAAGTTATAGCCCACCGTATCAGATCATAGTGATTTAATAAGAAGTGCTTCAGGAATTTTATATGACAAGATATTATTCAAGGTCAAAGGTAAATTCTATTATTTAGTGATTATGTCGACCATGTTATACAGGGCAGAATGTTGGCTCATCAAATAAGTTCATAGTCATAAGATAATGGTGATGAAGATAAGAATAGACCGGTTGATGTGTAACCTTATTAGAAGAGATAAAGTTAAGAATGTATTCGTAAGAGACAAACTAAAGGTGACTAGTATTAATGAAAAATTAAGAGAGACGAAGCTTAAGTGATTCGGACATGTTAAAAGGAGACACATTGATGTTCCAACAAGTAGATGTGAAAAAATAGTACTTAGAGACTATAAGAGGAAAAAAAAGAAGGCCTAAGAAGAACCGAAGGAAAGTGATTAAAAATAATATGACTTTGTTGTAACTTATCAAAAACATGATTTGCAATAGAAAATTTTGGCTTACTAGGATATAGATAAAAATATCTCATAAAGAGATCATTCTCGTTTTCTTAGGTCTTTTAAATATTCTTTTCGAGGCTTTTGTTTTATAGTTAATTTTAATATTTTGATTACATGATACTTTTCTCTTAATTCTTTATCCTAATCAGTTAGCCTAATTACTTTCTTATAATGGCTGACTTGTTTATTCTTGTACTAGTCTTTTTTTTAATTTATGTATTTGTTTACTTCTTTTATCTTTTGTTATTAATATTTACCATGTCATATGTATACACACTATATTATAACATGAAACAATCTCTCCTCCAGGTATAAACAAGGTATCAATAAGGCTGTCCTATTAAAAATCTTTCCAAATTTCACAGTTTAGGGAGAATAAATCTTTATGCTTGCGTGCGTAGGCACTATCGTAAAATAGAGAGATGCAGGGGGTAATAAGTAAAACACAATTAAGCATGCCAATACGCCCTAACAAAGCAACGAAATGAGGAAACCGCCGTCTGTTAGCTTTAATTTAACACCGTAACTATTAACATTAACGACCAAACCAAACTCTATACTGCTACCTCGGCTGTCGGAATTTGGTGGATATCAAAATGGCTGACAGTCGGACGGCGCCGCCCAAGGTCCCTCTTCCGGGCAACAGAAACATTCTTATAACGAGCGCCTTACCTTACGTCAACAACGTCCCTCATCTCGGCAACATCATTGGCTGTAATGACACGTCTCATGTCTTTATGTTTATATGCATAAATATATGTGTGAAAATGCATGAACTGGTGACTGATCTTAGTTTAATCTGTCGAAGCAAGAATCTGTTTTACTGTGAAAGTTTAGCTTTTTGGCCTTTAAAAATCTGGCTTGGGTTGTTTAGCTCTTATGCATGTGTAATTTAGTGTTGTTTCTTTTGTTTCTTTCTTTTAATTGAATTGGTGGTGGCAGCTGTGTTGAGTGCTGATGTGTTTGCTCGTTATTGCCGGCTTAGAGGCTATAATATCATTTACATTTGCGGGACTGATGAGTATGGAACCGCAACTGAGACCAAGGCCTTGGAGGAGAAGTGCTCCCCTAGAGAGATTTGTGACAAGTAGTTACTGTCTCCAAACCTCTTGATTCTGGTCCATTCTTAGTCTTTTTTCGTCAATATGTATTGGGTTTTATTTGTTGGATGTTGTATAATTGTGAAATGCCCGTCATCAATTGTTGGTTTAACGATTTCACATCTTCACTTTTTTCTTTGCGATTTCATTTCTCACATTTTCGGTTGACATAATCGTGCTGATTTCTTCTAGGTACTATGCTATTCATAGTGAAGTCTATAAATGGTTTAACATAAGTTTTGATAAGTTTGGACGAACCTCAACACAGCAGCAAGAAGAAGTTTGTCAGGCAATTTTCAATAAGTTGTGGGAGAACAACTGGCTTTCTGAAAACACTATGCAGCAGGTAGAAAGCACTTCTTTACTTCTTAATCTTTCCTTTGGTACCTTATCTCACACATTCTCATACTTTCTGAAACTTGTCTTAACATCTCATTATTCTTAACTTGATCAGCTTTACTGCAACACATGCCACAAGTTCCTAGCTGATCGGCTTGTTGAAGGTTCATGTCCTACTGAAGGGTGTAATTATGATTCTGCAAGAGGTGACCAGTGTGAGAAATGTGGAAAACTTTTGAACCCAACAGAGTTAAAAGATCCGTGCTGCAAGGTTTTTTATAGTCTTTGTCTTTTCTGATTTGAATCGTTCATTCCGTGATTTGGATCTGAAATGCATGACGCAAACTTGCAACAGGCTATATGTCTTAGAGCTTTAGTTCTCATCTATTGGTTATATACGAGGGTTTACACAAGGTCTATTAGTGTTTAATAATGTAATCTATGGCTCAGATAGAGAGTTATTCTGATGCTTTTTCTCTGTTGAAACTTGTTAGACAGCTTCAAATAATACTTTGCACCTAGTAAAACTAATATTATCTATTCTTGCAAATAGATCATAAGACATGAACCTTCCTCTCACATGCAGCAACAGATATTACGAAGCATTTGTGCTTCATCCTCAGTTTCTCATTTACACTAGTTGAACAGGTTTGCCAGTCCACTCCACGCATTCGTGATACAGATCACTTGTTTCTAGAGCTTCCACTGTTAAAGGATAAATTGGTAAAATACATTGAAAACATGTCTGTTGCTGGATCCTGGAGCCAAAATGCAATTCAAACAACAAATTCATGGCTCAAAGAAGGACTCAAGCAAAGATGTATTACCAGAGATCTGAAGTGGGGGGTTCCAGTTCCACTTGAAAAGTACAAGGACAAGGTCAGGAATGACATCCAGTCTTATTTTAGTGCATAAAAGCCTGTTTTCAGATGCCAAATGATTTTCCCCAGCCATTTATATGCATGCTTCTCTTAATAAAATTCATGAACTGATATTGCTTGGTAGGAAAGTCTTAGTTGCATCAAGAATTGCATTGATCTAATCAAGGTGAGGTTGAAAATAAAGATTTTCTCTTTTTTGAAGTTTCTTTTCTCTCCTGTTTCTTTTTGATAGTACTATGGATTTCATTATCTATATGCTTCATTTATTATGTCTGACCAATGTACTGGTGCTTTATTGGAATTATGCTATTTTCCCACCAAACACTGTGCTGATTGTCACTGCCAATATTGTTGTTTGTAGGTCTTCTATGTTTGGTTTGATGCTCCTATTGGATATGTCTCAATAACTAAGTGCTATACAGAAGATTGGGAGAAGTGGTGGAAGAATCCTGAAAATGTTGAACTGTTTCAGTTTATGGGAAAGGATAATGTACCTTTCCATACAGTAAGTTTGCTATTCTTAAGTTGGTTGTCTACATTGTGGAGATACAAAATGGTGAAACATATAGAATATTCATTCTTAAATGCTTCATGGGTTTCAAATCTTCTCCTGGCTTCTTTACTGGAGGTTATGGCCTTCCAAAATGTCTAGATCTTTTCTTTATGAAGGTTTTTGTGATGTTAGTACTGATAAACAGTAAATCCAAATTAGCTCCTTAGACAGTTGTGGGATGTCTGGAGCAGTTATCATCATCCCAAAACTAATGTTTGTTTGTTTTTATGTTTCATGATATTACTTGTTAAAATCTCATGTGGAATACTCATACTCATGTTTCCAGTTAAAATTAGCTGGTACAAATGCTAGACAAGCTGCCTTAGTTTCACAAAAAACTTGGTCATTCTTAATGTTGACTGATTTTGCTCAAAATAGCCTCCCTGCATGGGAAGTCAGAGGATTAATTTTGTCTGAGCAGAAAACTTGTAGGATGTTGGAAGAACCAAGTATTTATGGACTACAATTCAAGTGTGCTAAGATTAAACTATTGTGCTTAAAACTTCTTGCTAGTACCCAGGTGCATCTTCATGCATTTGTTGTATAGGTTCTATATCATGTTATTGTTTTCAATGACAGTTTGTTCCATCCTTTGAACTAAGCTCTTATATTTAGTTCTGGGAGACAAATGGAGTTTAATTGAATAATGTTGTATTTTTTCCTCTTAATCATTAATGTGTAATTCCTCTGTTAAACCTTCTTTTTCTAGGTTATGTTTCCATCAACGCTTCTTGGAACTGGTGAAAATTGGACCTTGATGAAAACTATAAGTGTTACTGAATACTTAAATTATGAAGCAGGTTGGTCAAGAAAACAGTTTGACAAAATAGTCTTCCAGTTTTATGCTGCCTTTCTTTTTGACCACCAATTATTTATTAAGTTTTAAGACTTCCTCAGGAAAGTTCTCCAAGAGTAAAGGAGTAGGAATTTTTGGTAATGATGCAAAAGATACAAACATCCCCGTAGAAGTGTGGAGATACTATTTGCTGACTAATAGGCCAGAGGTAATCCTGTCCATGCTCAGGGTCACTACTTCAGCATGCAACCAACCAAATGCTAATGTCTGTTTTTTTGAAATAGGTATCTGACACACTATTTACATGGTCTGATTTGCAAGCAAAACTCAACAGCGAGCTGCTCAATAATTTGGGCAACTTCGTAAATCGGGTGTTGAGCTTCATTGCTAAACCTTCAGGTAGAGCAGTTGTCTGACACTTAGCCCAATCAGCTAGATTTGGAACCCACATGTGACATCACAAAATTTTTACAGAACGTTACTGGTTTATATTGCCTATATTTGGATTGGTATTTCAAGTTGTTGTTGGAGTAGCACTTGCAGGGGAGAAACAATGGAAATTTACCCCTGTTGTGTACCTGTTTTTTTTCTTTTGGAAGTTTATCATTGTAATTGATGCAGTTGATATGACCAGCATATAATTGGACCATTATGCCTTTCCAAAATACTGATGAATGCAAAATTACACTTGAACTGTATTCAGTATCCATCTCAAGTGGAAATTTCAAACTTGCAGGAGCTGGCTATGGTTCCATTGTTCCTGAAGCTCCCGGTGCAGACTCACATGCTCTGACCAAGAAATTGACTGAAGAAGTTGGTAAACACTTGGAGCAATATATTGAAGCCATGGAGAAGGTATTTGTGTTCTGCTGTGCAGCCTTTGACAAATCTTAACCTTTTCTCAACTTTTCGTGATTGTGATGTGTCAGGTTAAGTTGAAGCAAGGACTGAAAACAGCAATGAGCATATCGAGTGAGGGCAATGCATATCTGCAAGCAAGTCCTCATCATTCAGAATATATTTATTTTCTTTTTTCAATTTTTCCTGTTGAAATGACTTCTGAATGTTTTCTATCCATATCTTATAGGAAAGTCAATTCTGGAAGCTGTACAAGGAGGACCAGCCAACTTGTTCCATAGTGATGAGGACTTCTGTTGGGCTAGTATATCTTCTTGGTTGTATGCTGGAACCTTTCATGCCATCTTTCTCTCTTGAGGTAATTTGGCTGCTCTGCACATCTATACATTGAGCTTTTGTTACCTTCTCAATTGTTTTTTATTAGTATTTGATCTAACTTTTATTGGGGGAAACTTTGTTGCATTGGCGTTTTAAGGTTTTCAAGCAGCTTGATTTGCCTCTTCAACAAGCTTCTCTTTGTGATAAGAAAGGGTACAGAAGACTTTGGGAGATCATACCCCCTGGTCATAGAATTGGAAAACCAGAGCCATTATTCAAGGAACTGGTAAGGTCCCTTATACCACATGTTTTTTATTCCTCATAAGGTTTTTTTTTTTTTTTTTTTTGCATTTTATGCTTGAAACGGATGCTAAATTTTGTAGGAGGGATGAGGCATGGGGGCTAATGCTATTGTTATCTTTTTCATTTGTTTGTGGTTATTAAATATGTATTCATTTACAGAAAGATGAAGAAGTAGAATTCTTCAGGAATAAATTTTCTGGCAGTCAGGCTGATAGGAAAGAAAGGGCTGAAGCTGATGCAATTGCTGAGCAACTGAAGAAGACCAAAGTTTCAGGTTACAAGTTGTTAAGCTAGTAAAATTTTGCATCCTTTAAATCTACAAACGTTGTATGGCTAATACTTGGAAGTTTGGAAGGCTGATTGTTGAAATTTCTCAGTTTTTGTTAGCATTTTTACCATGAAGCTTCTGTTTTTGGAACTCCTGGTTTGTTGGTCATTTTGTGATTAAATTTTAAAATCTTCTGCCGATCCCATTCCTCTTAAAAAACTTTTTTGAATCATCTTCTGCGTAGCTGGCTGTAAATGGTTGCTCTTTTCCTACAGATGGTGCTGGGAAGAAGCAGCAAGCTAAAAAACCTGTTACCGAAGTCAAATCCAAAGGTACTGCTGAACAAGAAATTTCCATAACAAGACTTGATATTCGTGTTGGCTTAATAAAGAAAGCTCAGAAACATCCTGATGCCGATTCGCTATACGTGGAAGAAATTGACGTGGGTGAAGCACAGCCTAGAACAGTGGTTAGTGGACTTGTTAAGTATATACCTCTTGAGGAGATGCAGGTAACTGTTAGATGTTATGGAGATTTTATTATATTATCGATATATGCTATTGGAAGACGTGCATTGATCCAACTGCCATGAAACTGATTATCATGTTATTTCACAGAATCGAAAGGTCTGTGTTCTCTGCAACCTAAAGCCAGCAACCATGAGGGGCATCAAGTCACAAGCCATGGTTCTTGCTGCCAATAACAGTGACCATACTAAGGTAAGCATGCATAAACCCAACGACTTCAACTTGATTTGCATCTCCTCTGGCTTTGGTTTTGTAAATTTGAAATCTTTGTAATCTCCTTTACATCATAAGCGGGACTTCAGACCTTAACCTCGATAACCAGCATTGTCAAACTTTCTATTTTCGTGTAATACTTAATGATTGTATTAACATGTCCAGAGAAGGTTATATGACATTGTCACACTGCTGTCTTAATTTCATTACCGCTGACACTTCTCAGGTTGAATTGGTTGATCCACCGCAATCTGCTGTGGTTGGGGAGAGAGTTACATTCCCCGGGTTTGAAGGCGAGCCTGATGATGTCTTAAACCCAAAGAAGAAGGTTTGGGAGTCGCTGCAAGTAGATCTGCAAACTAACAAAGATCTAATAGCTTGCTACAAAGATATTCCACTCACCACTTCTGCTGGTGTATGCAAAGTTGCATCCATAACTAGTGGCTCAATAAGGTAGACAAATGAAAATTCATAAAACGGAGAGCAAAAATGTTTGACTGATTGTTTACCTTGAGATCAATTTTTTTATGTCGTAAACATTGTTATCGGTTGTAAAGAACAGTACTTATACCTAATCAACCAGTCTTGGGAAGCCATGAACATGGTTTATGTCAAAAGCTGTGATTTTGCTAGGATTACAGGAAGCATAAAGCAATGAACTCTACTAATTTGAAACAAAAACAACGTGAAATTGAAACTATCGCAGTGGAAGAAGATAGATGATACAGAAAAGATACAAGGGAAAGCAAACAATACAATGAGTGAATATACTACAAGCAAAAGTGGGAATCCCACACACGTGTCGCGAGGACTTGCAACCAACAGCTGTTGAATCAATCAGATAATAAAATTCCCCAATTCAACAGAACTTTTCTTAACCCTAAAACAACACGGCTGTTGAGTTGATGCAACCGACGGGCAGCATCACCACAAGAAGAAGAAGAGCACTCTAGAAGGTTTCGTATAGACGTACACGCATAAAACTTCCGCATATACGAATACATTCGTGTATCTCCTTCTCCTGTTACATGACGAGAGAGAAGACAAATGCTTCGGAATTCCCCCATATAGTGTAGATCTGGTGGTGGAGGGTGAGTCACAGTGGTGCTTCTGTTTATGGTTATTTTCTTTAAAGTTCTGTTCGTATCTATGGACTTTTGGGTTAAGTAGGTGATTCCAATCATTCGTTCTAAGTGTTATAGAGCTTGCAATTGTTTTACATTTTTAATCTGCATTTTATCTATTTTGATAACAAACAGTGTGATTGATTTGCTGCTTCTTAGTTTGCTAAGCAAAGCAAAGGTGATGTTTACTTGGATACTTCTTATTGACTCTACTTTCTTCATTTGCCATCAAATAGTTATGTCTTCTGGACGCTTACATAGTTTTCCCAAGTTTAAAGTTTTCCTTCCTAGTAGCATTTTAGATTTCTAGTTCCAAATTTTCTGATGCACCTCCACCAAGTTCTAATGTGATCTTAGTATTCTTATCTCGGTTGTTACTGACATTTCGCCGTATCCCCATCTCAGCTTGCTCCTAAAACCTGGCTTCTTTAAGCACAAAATAGCTGATCGAAGCCCTTTCTTTGCCATTTTGTTGTGAAGACTCTCCAGCTCTGTTTGCCCCTCCAAGTGTTTGGGCGCAAAATGATTCTTATAATTTCGCTTTTCTATAAAATCTAGTTTTGCACTATATGCGTCTTTGAAGGGCATCCCACAAACTTTGAAGCACATGCCTCTTGGTGGAAAATTAAAGTCTCAAGGTTTTATCAGCATCATGATGATCTCGATAGCTTAGGGCTCCTTTGTTTCATACTGTTCAGTTAAGAGTTATGCCATTATAACCCAGTGATTGGTTACAGGTGGGGACAGTGGACAAAGACAGACAAGTACTGTCCAAAACATTGTTTGGTTGGTGTCTTCAAGAATTTCTGTCCGTCTGCAGTGAACACGTACAGAAAATTCAGTCCATTCCAAAAGTAAGGGACAGAGACGCATATCCATCGGACTAGAAGCAGAAAATTCTAAAATAACCCTGTTTTTACCGAAACCTATTCACGTCTAGGTCACACATCGTCTTCTTCCTTCGGCTTCTCCCAAGTCTTTGTCATCTGTCGCACCTCCTCGTCTCTGTCGCACCTCCTGTTCTTCCTTCTCCGTCGTCTGCAGAAACGTTTCTCTCCGTCGACAGTCGAGCCTCTCTTGTGGGTAAGAAGCGGTTCATCCCATCGTGTTTGCTGTTTGTCGGGGGTTATGGGTTTCGGTAGATGAGGTTTGTGTATGGAGTTAATGTTTCCGTAGATGGGATTTGAGATTAATGTCGTCCTCTTCTCTGGTTTGTTGGAACTAGTTAATTTTGTATAGTCTCTCAGTTTAAGCATCCCCTTCTTTCCTGATTGTTTACTTCTTTGCTGTTCTCGCGACACAGTGTATGGTTGTTCTCGAGAAGTCACAACCAAGAGTATTCTCTCTTTCAGATTTATTTTCGCTTCTTACTATTCTTTGTCTCGTTGATTTAACTTCTGTTTGTTCTTTTTCAGGCACGTTTGAGGCTCCAGATGTTCTCGAAGATCCGGATTCGTTGAATAAGTTAACTCTGTGCGGCCGACCATTTTAACTGGATTTGGTTGGGAACTGGGAAGTTCCTGTTTTTGCATGAACCCATCGTTGAAGTTACCGTCTAGAATGAACAAGAAATTTGGAGCTGGGAGGCAGCCCACTGGCACTCCTTCACTGGCGTGGTCGTGTGTAGTTGTGATCGTCTCTCTTCTCACTGGCGCTTCTATTGTTCACAACATCTATAAGCCTAATCTCGTAACTCTCTCTCTTTCTCTCTTGCTTTCTGTACTTTTTCGTTGATCGTTGCTCTCCTTGTGGAGTGATGGTAAGTGTTCGATGAAATGCCTAGCTGACTAGTTTGTGTTAATTACTGCAGACTTTGCCTCCTGTAGAAAGTGTCACTGCGGAGAAGAAGAAACCTGCTGAAAAAGAATGAACTCTTCTTATATAGACAAAATCATTTGTGTGTGTTACTCTTGAGGAATGGTGCTCTGTGTGCTATTACTCTTTCTATGGATTTTAGTTAAATACCCACAAACTGATTTTGAAACTTGAAAGTGTATAACAAAACTGTTAATTTTTTGGTTCAGAAATTTAATAATTTCTACCATCCGTTAATTGTTTGGAAGATTCTGTAGCTTATAAGACTGCAAATGGAACTGAACTAGTTGAGCAACATGAGTGGCCTATTTGTTTGAGTGATTCTGTTGAAGGATTGGTTAAGTAGTCTGATTAAGTGTAATTTTACTATCAAATTGACACTGAACTCTGTTTTTACTCATCCAATTGTTGTTCTTGATATTGGTTTATGCTTAGGTACTGTTCTTGATGCATTGGATCCATTTTAGAGTTAGCGAGTACATTAGAAAGGGAGATATTTGAAGAAAGAAACTCTTGTATAATGGTCCTTCATGATCTTGTAGAAAGAAACACTTGTTCTCAGTTGTATGATCTGGTTTGTAGATTGCCAAGAACATAACAGTTTAAAACCCCATTGTTTGAATGGTTCCTTGTAACAAATTTGTAACAGTCTGATTTGCAGTGCTTTGCTCTTATGATAATGGTTTTCTTTTTGGCAAAATTGCATTTCATTCTGTTCTGTAGATTGTATGTGACTTCGTTATGCGATAATTTGAAACTCGAAGGCCTGAGGGAAGGATCAGAAGTACATGGGCAGTTAAAATCGTTACATGTTGTTTTGAACAACAATTCTTATCACCATACCCTCACTGTGTAAATTTACAGTAGGCAAGTGATTTTCTCCTTGAACTTGGGAAAAAAAATGTGCCAGGCCGGACCTGTGCTATAGGCCAGGTTTTTTTTCTTGTTACCGACTCGGCACGAAGTCTGATTGGGTTTGACTGTTCAGTCCATGTTCGTTTTGAACAGTTAGGTTTGGGCTACACGTTATTTTATTAAATCACCACCAACATTTTAATATTTGATTTAAGCTTTTTGTTCTTGAGGTGTCTTTGAACCTCAAAATGATTCCGGTCCGACTCATCAACTTTGACCTTTGCCTGTTGATTCAGGCTAGCCAGGGGCCTCATATAGAGTAGGATTAACTCTGAATGAAACCTGGAATTGCTTAAACCAGATACCTGGAAGGGATTTGACCATTGCAGAGATGCAATGTGTATTTGGCCTCTTTGAGTGCTCCCTAGGGGTTGTATAACCATGGAGACTTGTACTAATGGTAAAGGGATAAATATATTATCATTTCTTATTTGGGTTTAAATCTTTTAATTTATTCTTTGAACTTTGTTAATCACTTTATATTAGGCTAAAAAAGTATTTCGAAGCTCAATATTTACAATAAAATATAAAATCGACCCTAATGTTATAAAGCATTTAAATTAAATCTCAACATTTTCAAAACACTTAAAATGAATTTTAAGTTGATGAAAATTTAACATGGTTAATTATCTGTCAGTTAAACGTCACGTTATTACTGACTTGATATTATTTTTACTTTTAAATAAAAAATGGGTCCTAATATTACATAGTAATTAGGACTTACTTTTAAAATATATAAATATAGACTCTATTATCACATGACAAATGAGACGTCGCCTGAAATGTATTAAAATATGTAAATATGATCTTTATTGTCACGTGATAAGTAAAATTTATTGTCTGAAATGTATAAACAGATTGTCACGTGATTGTGGGATTCACTTTTTAATTAATTTTAAAAATTAATTATAGATAATAATTCATGCCAGTATTGACACAGTATTTAACTAATAGGGAGTTAATATTGTCAAATTTTTCGTTCATTTAGGATCTGTTTTAAACATTTTAAAAATATTAAAATTTAATTTAAATAATTACGTTAGGATTCAAGTTGTAAACTTGAAGTTCATAAGGCAATTTTAGGCCTCTATATTATAGTTTTCATTAATATTCTTAACCGAAATTGGGCAAAATCTTCCGAAGCATAGAGTTAGTTATTAATCAATTCGGAGTAGTTGGTGTTCTGATTTCGGTTGGAAGATGCAGCTTCAAATCAATAAAAACTTAGAATTATAGATTATCATATTCAAAGATTTTGATATTTCATATTATTTATCATGTCAAATGAAGATATGCAATAACCAAAATAAATAATAATTTTTAAAGTACACAAATAAAATAATAACATTAAACTAAAAGAGAATTTGGCATAACTAACCTAAATAAATATAAAAAAATATACGAAGAATCATATTTTATAATAAAAAACTTGATTAGGTTTGAATAGCTCAATTAATACTTCTTCAATTATTCTAAAATATGATCATTACCATATTTTTAATTCAAAATTTTGATTAATCGTAAATTATGTAAACGATTATTTTATATTATTTTAAAATAAAGTTATTCTTATTAATTTTTTAAAATAATAAGTTT
>JANZXV010000001.1:16213857-16228600 GCA_027576455.1 Erythroxylum roigii | reverse complement strand
TTAGGAGGGAGTGAGTTAGTTATGGTGAGAGAATGTAGAGGAGGGATATTAGCAGAGGAATGAGTGGGGAATGATCATCTATCGGAATTGTTAGGAATTTGGCCTAGACTTCCAAGAGGGGGAGCTTGCTCCAGTATTTTCTGTGTTTCTGAACCTATTAACTATCAATACACACATTCTCTATAGAGGTTTCCTAACACCTGAGTGTATCCTTTAGCTACCAACCTAGCTTTATATCTCTCTAAAGAGCCATCGGCCTTGTATTTTAGTGTGTAGATCCACTTACAGTCAACAATGTTCTTCCCTCTCGATTTGTCAACAACTTCCCAACTATGATTCTTCTCCAAAGCATTCATTTCTTCTCTCATAACATCTCTCCATTCCTTTTTTGATAAGGCCTCAGAAATAGTGTTAGGAATAGCAATTGTATTTAAACTCACAATAAGCCTTTTATAGGTAGGTGAGAGGTGTATGAAAGAGATATAATGGGAAAGGGGATAGAGTGATCGACGGGTGCATTTTCTAGTTCCTTTTCTAACAGTAATAGGAAGGTCTAAATAATCACTTGGATTAGTGGAATGTTTACCTGTTTGGAGATTTGAGTATCTTTGAGGACTTATGGTGATCTCATTTCCAAGACTAGGATTTTATTCCTAAACTTGCTTTAGTGATGGAATGTCTAGAGTTCGCTTCGGTGGAATGTCTTAAGTTTGCTCTGGTGTTGGAATGTCTTTTCTCCTTGAGTATACTTGATGAAAACTTGGAAACTTGTGGGGGGTTTGGCTAGGATGGGAGTTAACTCAGGAGGTTCTATGTCTAGACTTGGCTCGGGTTCTGTGATGCTAATAGAATTTGGTTGGGTTGAGTGGACAAGAGTTGGAGTACGAGTGAGGTCTAGGATATTTATTAGTTTGAAGGAACTGGAAGGACTATCTTCCATTATGCTATTCTCCCCCTGAAGATAGGACTTTGAGAAGAATTTGCACTCTGAGAAAGTGACATCAACTGAGATATAGGTCCATGTAGACGGATTGTAACACTTGTATCCCTTTTGAGTTAATGAGTATCTTAGAAACATACTCTTAATGGCTCTAGGATCAAGCTTCCCCCGATTTTGGCTATGAACATGAACAAAAGCAGTACACCCAAATACCCTAGGAGTGAGTCCATTGGAAATTCTAAAATGAGGGTAAAAAGGGTTTAGGAGCTCAATAGGACTCTTATTGTCTAGAACACATGATGGTAGTCTATTGATCATATAGGTGGCATTAAGAACTATTTCACCCCAATAAGATTTAGGGATATTTCCTTGAAAAAGTATGGCCGAAGTGGTATTAAGTAGGTGTCCATTTTTTCTTTCGGCCACTCTATTTTGTTGAGGTGTATTAACATAGGATGAATCATGAATAATACCATGTGATTGGAAGTAAGGAGATAAGACTTGGTTGAAATATTCTTTAGCATTGTCTGTTATAAAAACCTTTATCTTTACCCCAAATTGATTTTGAATCATTGAATGAAAACTTGGAATAACAATCCCTACATCAAATTTTTGTTTAAGGAGAAATAGCCATGTAACCCGAGTACAATCATCAATCAAAGAGACAAACCAAGAAGCTCTTTTATTAGTAATAGGAAAAGATACACGAGTATGTTTTGCCAATTCACAAGTTTCACAACGAAATTCAGAGATATCTAATCCTTGAAACAAATGCGGAAACATAGTTTTTAGAACTCTAAATGCTGGATGACCTAGACAGAGATGGTGCAACCAAATGGAATTTTTATTTGAAGAACTAAGGAAGGATGAAGGTATATTTATCTTAGCGTTTTGATATGGTTCAAGGTGATAGAGACCATTCCATTCCTTAGCAAGTCCAATCCTCTTCCCCCTGTCCTGATCCTGAAAAACACAGCAAGGAGAAAAAATGGCAACACAATTAAGGTCATTAGTAAGCCTCTGGATAGATTAGATTGGCTGATAATTGTTGGTACATGTAGGGAATTTTTTTAAGAGTGAGTGTAGGGCTCAATTTTATGTCTCCATAACCGGCAACAGTAGCTAATTCTCCATTGGCAACTATGATTTTCCTATTACTTAAACTAGGGTTGTATGTGTGAAAAAACAGTGATATAGGCACCATGCGGTCTGTGGCACCGGAGTCTATAATCCAAGGGCTATTGTAACACTTAATTTTTGAGGTGTCCATATACAAAGAGTGTAGGTTTACTTGAGAGAGCAAAGGAACATGTACCTTTCGGCTGTCCAAAGGAACTCAACAAACCTCTTAATTTCCCAATCTCTTCATTGCTAAGGCTCCTTGCTGCTGGATTTTGTGACTGACCACCTCGATTTCCCCATTTACGACTTGGTGGCTTCCCATTCAATTTCCAACAGGTCTCCTTTGTGTGTCTCAGTTTTTTGTAGTAAGTGCACCATAGATTATCCTTATTTTCCTTGCACACGTTGCCCTTTCCAAATTGTTTAGGTTATGCTTGATCACTCCTTTCTTTGTCTTGTTTATCTGTCTTTATCACCATTGATGAC
Source organism: Erythroxylum roigii (assembly GCA_027576455.1). Taxonomy (NCBI): domain Eukaryota; kingdom Viridiplantae; phylum Streptophyta; class Magnoliopsida; order Malpighiales; family Erythroxylaceae; genus Erythroxylum; species Erythroxylum roigii. The sequence goes on along the minus strand of JANZXV010000001.1, from coordinate 16,226,052 downwards.
CCATCCATCTTCTAGGGCTCAAGCATCACGTTTCTTCTGCTCCTCTCTGCTCTGATTAGGGAAATAACCTCTTCTAGTAAGGGTATAGACTCCCTTCCAAGAATTTGAACCTTGACTTGATCAAATTCAAGGTTTAATCCAGCCAAGAAATCATAAATACGCTCTTTTTCTATGAAATTTTTCAAAGAAACATCTTCAGGACTTTTCATCTCAATGACCTGATAATGGTCAAGTTCTTGCCATAGAGTTTACAGAGTATTAGCATATTCTGTGACTGATTTGTCTCCTTGCTTGGTGGCATGGGCTTTGATTTTAATTTCATAGATTTGAGCAACATTGTATGCCTTTGAATACATACGTTGAACACAGTCCCAAATCTCCTTTGCAGTGGTTAAAAGCATGCACATATCACTGATTGAAGGTTCCATGGAATCCCACAACCATGACATGATCATGGAGTCCGCTTCTTCCCATGTTTCTGTTGCAAAATTCCCTGTTGCTGGTCCTGATCTTAGCAGATGATCAAGCTGCCCTTTCCCTTTGAGATAGGTGGGAACAAGAAGTGACCACTTGAGGTAATTCTTGCCATTGAGCCTGTTGGAGGCGCGAACATTCTGTAGTTCCCCAATTTTCTGGACCGAGACAGATTCATCTGGGCTGGAAATAGTGGTTTGAGAAGTTCCAGAATTTGCCATGATGAAAGAAGGGGAAAGATTGAAAATTGGGTAAAATAATAGTTATGGAGATTGAGAAATTTGACAAGAATGAGCCACAATGAAGGTTGTACCAAGAAAAACAAAGAATACTTCCAAAAAACCTTAGGACTCTAATATGATGTTAAGATTTCCAGGAAGACTTCCATATCTTTAATATACACGAAAACATATATATATACAACTTAATCAGCAGAAAAATAGGTATAAATCTAAACTAAGCTGTATCTAGAAGTCTATAGCAAAAATCCCTTGATTATAAGGATTTCTGTTTCTAGTAATCTTATCCCATAAGATTGATCTTATCTAATCTATATCTTCAACATAAGCAATTCTATCTCCAGTTATCTATTTATTCCACAAATTCAACTTGTTTTACATCACAATGCTCAAACCTTTTACATGGAGCTTAAAAAAAAACCATTATATTAAAACTACAAAGACTGCAATTTCATAAATGCATTTGAACATCAATCATTACCGATTGTGACTTCTGAAGTCTGGTCAAGAAATATAAATATAAAGGCAATGATCTCACCAGAATAATGAAGGGCACGAGTTGCCCGTGCTGTTGAGAAACCCATTGATTCTAGCTCCTCGAGAAGCTTTTTGTCAACCTCTGGGGCAACCATTTCTACAGGAGAGATTGCAAGGAATTAAGCAAACATATCAACAGAAGCCTACCAAAAACTATCAATTTGAAGAGATTTGAATAAAATCTCAGCCAAATAGGACCAAGCCATTGGAAACGAAATGGCGGATTAAAAGCATCATCTATTCTTTCCAATTGCTTATCAAATAATCTTTCCAACTACTACAACATGTTTGCACTATATCTGCTCAAAATCATTTCGCTCAAGACAATAAACACAAAGGATAAACGTATTTCCTCAGCAACAAATACATGAAAGTCCATAACAGAATATCAAAGGGCAAGGAGAACCCTTATTTACATTTTCAATGCCCATTTAAGTTCCATCAACGATGGTATAACTTGTCTTAACATTTAGCCACTTGTTGGTATAAGATGATTTCCAAACCAATATTTTAAATTTACGGAAACTAGAAATGAGAAAAGTAACTTACAGTCATGCAGACACGAATCATAATAATAGACGCTTAGGAAATCAAAACGTCCGACGTGTCATCATTTGCTTATCAAAACACAGTAAAGTACGAAATGCTTATTGCACAACAACTAGAGGGCACAAAGAGATTGTACCGTCAGGCTGGGAAGATGTGCTTGCATTGACATGCTCGTCAACATCCATTGCCACTTTTGGAACCTCTAAACTTATGGGTTTTACAGCCTCGGAAGTCTTATCCACGAAGTCGGTGTGACCAGTTCTCTTCGTGTGCAAATCACTCTCCTTCATGACAAAATATCCACAGCACACAACAGTCATAAATGATCAAAACTGATTGACAATAAATATTAAAGATAGGAAATCACAAAAGTTAGAAATCCTCAATTAAAGGCATTCCAAGCTCTTGAAGAGTCAAACATCAACTTTCATCCTCAAACCAGAAATCACGGCGTTAAAAGAATACATCAATTACCAATATTAAAGAATTTCAAGAAACAGGGACCCAGATCATAAAATTGAAACCTGAAAAGGCCTGAAATCCAAAGGCATCACACAAAAAAAAAAAAAACGGAAAGTTTAATCGTCAATGTGTTGCGTTAATTACAGTTTTGGATCGGCAAGGCTTGCCACAAGTAGAGCAAACAAGGTTGAGCACAGCCTCGGTGGATTCAGAGAAGTTGGAGTGTTTGGTAAGTTCCGCATGTTCTTGAGCCTCCTCCACCGACTTCAAGAGAACTCCGCAGTCGCCGCACTTCAACGACACTCCGGTGGCCGCCATTCCGATTCGATTATGCTCGCCGATCGATCAATGTCTTCTAACCCTCTCTAGAAGTTTCTGACCATTTTGAGCAAATCTATCGCCAATTAGCGTCTCGCTAAGCTCTAATAGTCTAATACCAGTTTACTCCTTGTTCAAGAAAAGCATAAGTTTGTGAAATTGGAAATAAATTTCATATTGTAAACTGTCCACTTTAATGAAAATTGGGATTAGCTTTGTTAATTTAATATGTTTATGAAACATAATTAACACTCCCTCATATTCAAAATAAGTACTCCCTCTGATTCACAATAAGTGTCGTTTTAGATACATTTTAATTATTCAAAATAAGTGTCTTTCTTGACTTTATATGCATGTTTATAATTTTACTTCCAAAATTAACCTTTAATTTCTCTCACATCTTAATTACATAGATTATATTTTCAAGGCACTTTAACATGTAATTAATAAGGGTATATCATACATTTCATTAACTTTCTTAATAAGTGTGCATTATTCTAAAACGTCACTTATTATGAATCGAAGGGAGTATCGTTTTAGAGGAATACACACTTATTAAGAAAGTTAATAAAATATCTGACATATCCTTATTAATTATACGTTAAAGTGTCTTGAAAATATAATTTGTATAATCTATGTAATTAAGATGTAAAAGAAATTAAATGGTAATTTTGGAAGTAAAATCATAAATATACATAAAAAGTCACAAACAACATAATTAAAATCCCTCTAAAATGAACTTATTTTAAATAGGTGGGAGTATGATAAAGTTGAAAAAAATTATTATTATTATTTAAAAAATAATTAACTTTATCATACATTATTATTAATAAAATGAAAGACCTACTGTAATAAAAATTGAATCAGAAAGCTCCTTTTATTATTAATTTGGTGATTAAAATATTTTTATTCACTTTTAAGTCAATTATAATTGATATTTATTAATAAATATACAACTTCTTATTTAACATTCATTTGATTACATTAATAATAAAAATTTGTCTTATTATTATGACATTTTATCATTAAAATTATTGTTTATTTTACACAAATGTTTAGAATAATTGAGTCAAAATTAGATTGTTTATAATTAAATTTATACTTTCATAATTACAATATAAATTAATTACCATTTACTGAAATTTTGTACTTTTAATTAGATACATGATAAAAAATGCTGATGAAGTACTTATAGCTTTCAACGGGGCATACAAGGAATTATACTCATCATCAGAAAGAAAACAAGAAATGTGGCGGGTTCACCATATGTTATGTGTACTTGACCGCGTCAAATATTAACCTCCATGTTCTCTGTCCGTGAGTTACCGGCGTTCCCAGTAATGGCTTCCATTTGTCATCTCCTTCCCTTTCCGATGTTTTCACCGAAAAGAGACAATACGAAAAGCACTCCAGCTCAGTGCCCTCGAATCCGTAGACTGCTACACGATCTCAGGATGTTACGTATAAAAGCTGCGCTCGCGAAGAATGATAATATAGATCGTATTAAGGTTGTATTGAAGGATAGTATTTTTTGTACCATTTTTAGTGAGTGATAGGTATTTTTCATGCATAGTTCATACTTTTTGCCTGTGACTTTCGAGAGCAGAGAAATGGTGAGCGAAGAGGATAATATCAAGACCATTGCTGGAAACAATTCTCAACAATCACGCTCACCACCACCATGTTCCTCAGCCTCTCATCTTGCAGGCCCTTGCATATATAAAAAGTGTAGTGCATAATATGAGTCTTAGTTAACACGTGAATCTCTTAACGGAAAAGAATTTTAATAATCACAATTTTTTTAAGCAATTGTAGGGACTTTGTTAGGATTTATTTTGTTTAATATATCCTTTTTTTTTTAGTTTTGGCATTTTTAATGTTTTGGAAACTTTTCTAATAACTTTGTGAATTTACTTGGCTGATGTGGCAAACGCTTTAGGGTTGCTGAAGCCCTTTTAGGTTTTTAATATATATATATTAGGAGGAGCCGCAGCTTTTAGGTTTTCAATATATATATACATGTTGGAGCTGCAGCTTTGATGTTTTTTAAAAAAAAAAGTGAAGATTAATTTTTCGTTGCTTTGGAGTTTTAACTTTGTGCAGCTGCTTGTCATTGTTCAAAAATATAAAGGCTGCCGCACTGTCAAGTGGTTTTCTTTTACTTTTTGATCATCGTGTGTGACAAGTTGGTGTTTATTATTGTGTGCTATATGACTGCACTGTTGGTACGATTAATCTATTGAGTTGTCTTTTGTTTAGTTTTTTTTTGCAGCCGCATAGTTTTATAGATTAATCGTCAGCAAGTGGTCCCATGGTGAAGTTGATGCTAGAGAGTCACGTTGATTGGATCTTGAAGGTGCAATGGTGTTGACGCCTATCTTGTGTTTGGTGTGATCAGTTTGTGCAACAAGATATGACTATGGTTTGATCTTCAGCAATTAAATTAATAGTGATTTATTGTTTACATTGTTTGCTAGTTCTTATTACATTGATAGATTGATAGGTGAAGGACTTGTGAGTACTGCTACTTGAATTATCTGTGTCTAATTTCAGAATTGGAATTAGTAGTTTATTAAGTTTAGTTGTTAGTGTTATTGATAACAGCAACAAGAATATCCTCATTCCTCAAATGCTCCACCTCATGTCACCTCTCTGGATTAACTCATTGATGGTCAGATACTTGACTTCCAAATGCTTATACCATATGATATTCTTGTTGCTGTTACTAAATAACAAGGTAGAAAGATTAATTGAATGGGTCTAGCCATTGAATCAACCACAGATAACTCAAAAATTAAGTTCCTGAGCCAAACAATCTATATAGCAGCCAATGTTACGAATATCGTTCTGGCCCTAGTACCAGATTGGATTTTGGTATGGTACTTGATATATGTTTAAATTTTGATTCAAGTGGTATGCTACACTTAGTGATTAATGTCTTAGAAATGCTTAAGATACTCACTTTAACTCATATGTGACTTTAGGTACAATTTGGAAGCAAAGAAATTAAAGTTAGTCGAAAGCACTACCTTTCGGTCATTTTCTGAAGAACCACAATCTTTTGTCATCATGGAGCAAGAATGATAAATATTGGAGCAAGTAATTAATGCCAAGAAATATGAGACATATGTTAAAAATATAAAGAAGATTAAAGATGAAACAAGCCAAGTGAAGAAATCAGCCAAAACGACATCACAGATGAGAGGCATGAGTAGTAGAAATGCAGACGTTTCACCAAGACACAGCGAGATAGCATAAGGACATACGTTAAACGCATGTGGGCTAGGCATGAGATGCATGCGTTGGGCGTTGAACGAATAACGCAGCGTTCAAGAAAAGTGAGGAGGAAGGTTTTAAGGTGAACAGTTATGTGGACCAAAAACCATGAAGGTTTATTTGTCCCATCAATATAACAGTACGGTGCAGGCGTGAAGAGAGAGGGGGTTGCAGTGCGGCTTGGTGGCTGGAGAAGTTGGAGAAGAGCTGTAGTGGCTAGGCGTGAGAGTAGCTAACATGGGACGTGTGTAGTAAGTTAGACCGAGAACCCTCAAATTAATTCAACAAATTAGGCTACAGTGGAGAGAAGATGACTCACACTTAGAGCATGAAAATGAAGATGGAAGGCTACTCTTCTGACGCCAATTCAATGGGAATATTGATGCCAAGTCACGATTAAGCTATTTTTATCATTTTAAGGTTGTAATTTTTTTTTCAAATTGTTGTGTTTTTGGTATTGACTTGATTGGTTTTGGGATGAATGATCTTAATATGTTATTTTGATTGTTTTATTTCGAACCTATTACTAAATCATTGAATGTAATCAATCGTTACTTTTGATGTGTGTGAGTAGCATCTAATGATCGTTAATCATTAGGAACAACATAACTTAGGTTAGATAACCCAAACATGTGAGGTTACTACCTATATTGATCGTTTTCCAATTCATAATGTGACTGCCAAATTGAATCTAGAGATTGTATCCTAGGTTATTCAGTAGTTAGGTTTAATTAATGATCGTACCTTGATTAAACACAACCTAAGGAAAAATCGAGATTTATGGAGCGTTCTATTAGTCTCAGATCAATAGTCCGAAAAGAGTTGTAAAAATGTTAGAATAATGGAATATGCATGATCGTGTTTAAGCCGAGATTGACCTTAAAACCGAACCATTTTCGATTGCTTGTTTTAATTTGTTTTCAATAGTTACTTTTACTTTAGTTTCTAAATTGCTTAAAATCCAAAAACCCCTTATATATTTTCCTTGCATCAATTAAGTTCGTTACGGAAATTAACCGAACGTTCCTTGTGGATTCAATCCCGACTCACCATAACTACAAATTTTAGTATGCAGAGTCAGGTAAATTTTGCAGTGCACTCGACACGCGTTGTCAAATTTTGGCGCCGCTGCTTGGGACCGTGGTAGTTTAATTTTTGAATTTGATTTTAGTTGGTGTTTTGTGAATATATCTATTTATAATAATTCTTTTTGTTACTTGTTAATTTTTAATTGTCCATTAGTTTTGGTACATGGTAGTGACCAGATCTCCTTGTAGAGAAATTGAGCAACTTGATCCGGAGATCGAGAGAACATTGCAGAGATTGCGTAGGGAAGTAAGGTCAACTTTGGTAGATAAATTGGAATCAAAATCGGAAGTCACGATGGCAAATCCAAGAACTCTAAGGGAGTTTGCTGCACCCGATTTAATTCATAGACCATTATGCATAACATTTCCGAATTTCGCTAAACATGTTACCTTTGAGTTAAAATCTGGATTAATTCATTTGTTGCCTAACTTTCATAGCCTTGCAAGTGAGGATGCACAAAAGCATCTTAAGGAACCCGATGTGGTTTGTTTGAGCATGAAGCCTCACGGAGTGACGGACGAGCAGATCATGTTAAGGGCCTTCCTATTCTCGCTCAAACATGCAGCAAAAGATTGGTTATTCGATTTACCGGCTGGAAGTGTGAACACTTGGTTAGAGATGAAGAGATCATTTTTGGAAAAATATTTTCTAGCCTCAAAGACAACAAGTATTCAAAAGGAGATATGCAGTATTAAGTAACACAATGGGGAGTCTCTTTATGAATACTAGGAGAGATTTAAGAAGTTATGTGCCAGTTGCCCACATCACAACATACTAGAGCAACTTCTCATCCAATATTTTTATGAAGGATTGCTACCAATGGAGAGGAGTTTGGTTGATGCGGCGAAAGCTGGGGCACTTTGTGAGAAGACTCCCATTGAAGCTAGAGCTGTTGACACCCAACAATTCGGCACTCGTAATGATGTTCAACGAGTAAATGAGATAAGCACTTCATCCATTAAACATCATTTAGATGAACTTACATCTTTTGTGAGACAAATTGCAGTTGGACAGGCACAAGTGAAATCGTGTGGGATATGTTCCAACATAAGTCATCCAACTGATGAGTGCCCAGCTTTGCAAGAAGGGAGTATGGAACATGTGAATGCTGCAAGAGGGAACTTCCCGAACCAATATAACCCATACTAGCAAACGTATAACCCAGGTTGGAGGGATCACCCCAACTTGAGTTATGGAGGGAATTGACAGCAAAATTACTCCCAAAGCTGGCCATAAGGGCCACTAGGATTTCAACCAAGGCAACAAGGAGCACAGGGAGCTCCTTCTTCTTGCTCAGGTGTGTCTTTAAAAGAAATTGTTAACAAACTTATTGCTACCAATTTGCAATTTCAACAGGATATGCAGCAATAGTTTCAACAATTTCGACAGGAAACAAAAGCAAGCCAACAGGACCAATAGAGCATGGAATACCAAATGGGTCAAACGGTGGTAAGGCTCAATTACCTAGAATCACAAGATGGAGGAAATTTGCCATCACAACCCGAAGTGAACCCGAAAAATGTCAGTGCTATAACCCTGAGGGGCGAAAAGGAGATTGAAGGTCCCAAAAGAATCCCATCAAAGATTGCCACCAAGGAAGAGATTGAGAAGGAATTGGAAAAGGAAGAAAATTTGTCATCAAGTACAAAGGTGACTATCGAAAGTCCCAATATTACCAAAACTAACCCTCGACCTTTTCCTAGCAGATTAACAAGACCAAACAAGGAGGACAAGGACAAAGAGATATTGGAGACTTTCCAAAAGGTAGAAGTTAATATACCTTTGCTCGAAGCAATCAAGTAAGTGTCAGGGTATGTCAAATTCCTCAAAGAACTATGTACACATAAAAGAAAACTGAGGGGTGATGAGAAAGTGATGATGGGTGAGAATGTGTCGGCAGAATTCAAAAAGAAGATGCCTCCAAAATGCCAGGATCTAGGTATGTTCACCATTCCTTGCAAAATTGGTAATACCGTGATCAACAGAGCTATATTGGATTTGGGTGCTTCTATTAAAGTGATGCCTCATTCGATTTATGCTTCTTTAAATTTGGGCCCTTTGAAAAAAATGAGTGTAATCATACAACTAGCTGACCGCACTAATGTTTATCCTAATGGTATGGTTGAGAATGTTTTGGTGTAGGTAAACGAGTTAGTGTTTCCTGCATATTTTTATGTTGTGGACATGAATGATGACACCTCATGTAATCCGATACCTATCTTGTTGTGGAGACCATTTCTTAATACGGTTCAAACTAAGATAGATGTTCGTAAGGGCACCCTCACAATGGAATTTGATGGGGAAGTGATTCATTTCAATATCTTTGTTGCTATGAAATATCCTCCTAATGATCATTGTGTTTTTATGCTGATGTGATTGATCCTTTGGTGCAAGAAATGTTTAAATTAAGTTGTAAGGATCATTTGGAAATAGTTTTAACCGAGGAAATGGAAGTAAAAGCCAACACTGATGCTAAGATGGTAGATGAGCTTGTGTATATGGCAGCCGCCTTGGACTCATTGAAAAGCTCTCCAAAAAGGTATAATTTGGCTTCTATACAACTACCTGAAGCTCACCAGAAGTTGTTACCTTCTAATGTGCACGCACCAAAATTAGGATTGAAGCCACTCCCTACACATCTGAAGTATGCTTATTTGGGAGATAAATAGACTCTCCCAGTTATCATCTCGGCAAAGTTGGCTTCAAATCAAGAGGATAGGCCGGTTCGAATGCTGAGGGAGCATAAGAAGGCCATCGGGTAGACTATCGCAGATATCCAACGGATAAGCCCGTCCATTTGCATGCACCACATTTTGTTGGAGGGTGATGCAAAATCTACAAGGCAAGCTCAGCGTAGGTTGAATCCTCCAATGATGGAAGTTGTAAAGAAGGAGGTATTAAAACTTCTCGATGCTAGGGTTATCTACCTGATTTCTGAAAATAAGTGGGTAAGTCCTGTCCAGTAGTTCCAAAGAAGTCTGAAATCACCGTTGTGACAAACGAGGAAGGTGAGTTGATTCCCACCCGAGTGCAAACCGGGTGGCGAGTATGTATTGATTATAGGAAGTTAAATTTTGCTACTCGTAAAGACCACTTTCCCCTTCCTTTTATTGATCAGATGCTTGAGAGATTGGCTGGTTATGACTATTATTGCTTTTTAGATGGCTTTTCAGGTTATCTTCAGATCCCGATTGCACCAGAAGATGAGGAGAAGACCATATTTACATGCCCATTCGGTACGTTAGCCTACCGAAGGATGTCATTCGGATTGTGTAACGCACCTGCGACATTCCAAAGGTATATGGTAAGCATTTTTCTGAATAAGTTGAGAAGATTATTGAAGTATTCATGGACAATTTTAGTGTGTATGGATCTTCTTTTGATGAATGTCTTGAGAATCTTGTCATTATCTTGGAACGATGTATAGAAACTAACCTTGTGTTGAACTGGGAAAAATATCATTTTATGGTGGACCAACGTATAGTTTTAAGACATATGATATCTGCTAAGGGTATTGAAGTCGACAAGTCCAAAGTTGATATCATTTCTTCTTTACCTTACCCCTCTACTGTGAGGGAAGTGTGTTCTTTTCTAAGGCATGCAGGTTTTTATCGAAGATTTATTAAGGACTTTTCGAAGATAGCCACATCACTATGCAAGCTTCTTCAACAAGATGTCTCCTTTGAGTTAGAGGAGAGGTGCAAAAAAGCATTCAATAAACTTAAGGAGCTTCTGACATCCCCACTGGTGATTCAACTACCAGATTGGAAGCTCCCATTTAAGATCATGTATGATACGAGCGATTATACGATGGGAGCGGTTCTAAGGCAAAGAGTGGGAAAAGCTTTGCATGCCATTTACTATGCTTTAAAGACTTTAAATCCAGCTCAATTGCATTATTCTACTACTGAAAAAGAATTGTCATCTGTGGTTTTTGCTTTGGAAAAATTTCGATCGTATTTGCTTGGTGCTAAAGTGATTGTTTATTCTGACCAAGCAGCTTTACGATATTTGCTCACAAAGCAAGCAGCAAAACTGAGGCTGATCATATGGATTCTCCTCCTGCAAGAATTCGACCTAAAGATCAGAGATAAGAAGGGGCAAAAAAAGTGGTGGCGAATCATCTCAGACGTTTGATAAAGGAAAAGGATGATATCCCTCTACAAGAAAGCTTTTCAGATGAGCAATTGTTTTCTGCCGATGCGACACCACCATGGTATGCAGACATCATCAATTTTTTAGTGACTGACGAATTACCTGTTGGTTTGTCTAAGGCTCATAGGGATAAGCTACGAAGTGAAGCAAAGTACTCTGTTTGGGATGACCCCTATCTTTGGAGGCATTATGCAGATCAAGTTATCAAAAGGTGTGTACCGAAAAATGAATCGTCATCAATTTTCTGCCATTCGTATGCTTGCAGAGGACATTTTGGAGTAAAACGGACAGCTCAAAAAGTTCTGAAGAGCGGCTTCTACTGGTCAACTTTGCTCAAAGATGCATATACCTTTTGCAAATCATGTGATAAATGCCAACGGTCAGGTAACTTGTCTCGTAAGGATCAATTGCCACAAACCCCTTTATTTTTTTGTGAAATTTTTGACGTTTGAGGTATTGATTTTATGGGACCTTTCCCTCTGTCTTTTGGCTTTACTTAAACAAAGGCGCAACTGGAGATCAAGCCAACGACATTAAATAAAGACGCTGCTTGGGAGGCAACTCAAGGGAAGTTAATTTCTGTCTTTTACATTTTTGCATATGTTATTTTTGTTAGCTACTCGATTTCTGACATTTGATTTTACATTGAGGACAGTGCAAGTTTTAAGTATGGGGGTGGGGTACATTAGTTTTGATGCATGTTTTTTGAGCTTAATCGTAGCTTATGTGACTCCTCAGGCGGTTTTCAAAATTAAACGAACAAAATCAAAATTTTTCTTATTTTCTATTGCTTTTAAGATTATTTAATCATAATTAGAGTGTGAGTTGATTAGTAAAATCCATAGCAAAATTTGGCATGTACTTTTGCTCTTGTGGTTTGTTAATGTTCGTTATCTTTGAAAAAGTAGTGACTAATGGTAGGCAAAGCCGGTGAGAATTTGAGCCATATTTGACTAACACATCCATATCAGTCTCGCTGCTTTTTGATAGTGTGTGACCTTCATGACATGTACGTCTTAATTTTGCGTTGAATTTCTATTCGAGACCACATTTTTATCACATGCATTAACATGGATATGATTAGGCATTCTTTGTT
>JANZXV010000001.1:16188694-16199354 GCA_027576455.1 Erythroxylum roigii | reverse complement strand
TATAAGTGACATTAAAGAAAACTGAAAAATTAGAAAACTTGAAACTTCATTCAATAACGTATTTGTTTAAATCAAATTAGCCTCAATTTTCATTTGGTACAAGATTTTTTGTCATCGAAGGGAGTCTTGCCTTTACCATTATTTAAATTCATTGCACCAAATGATAAGTTAATACTTTTAATCTAAGATTATCTTCTATGTCACTCTCATTTATAAAACTTAATTCATCAGAGATCCAATTTGCTAAATGATCGATATGATCGAGACAAAATAGATTTATAAAACTACTTGTTTTATTAAGAGTCCTAGTAAAATAATAAATTTAAATTATTAAGAAATTATAAAAAAATACATTCGATTTAATAACAATAATAACATGCATTTCGTGAAGCTTCAAATTGTATCGACTAAATACCAAATAATTTAGTCTTTTTTATTCCAATTTATTTCTTTTTCTCTAAGAATGGATGAATTTAAATATGTTTTAATTCCTTTCACACACAGTTGCCCTAACACATTTACTAAGAATTTGAATTACAATTCTTTATAATTATGTAGTACTACTTTCGAATTGGTCCACTAAGCAACTGTAAAAAAATTTAAGTGATCTTATAAAAAAATAAAGTGATGGTTACTTTTAAACAAATATCAAAAGTGAAGAAATATATACCTGAATTAAGTTTCTATCTTTCTTGTATTATAATGGAAACTCTAAAAGTAACCATATGCATCCTTGTATACCTCCATTTATAAGGAGATCATGCACCATCTTATGTAAAATAATTGTTGTGATAGTTAATAGCATTCCCTTACTAAGTTCAATTTCTTTTGTAAAACCTGGCCTACAATAGACACTTGGATTCAAAAATATCCTAGCAATAAACAATAGAGAGTAAACTTGTCCTTTCCTTCTTTCCTTGATGGCTAAAAAATAAAGTTTCCACAAAGAAGAACTTTTTTCATATTGATCTTAATTACTTCATTCACCATCTCTATAGCATCATAAAAGTACCCTATTGTTACTTGCTCATCACTATTAGTCAAAAGAAGTATTCTCACTAAAGCCTCACAAACATGAATGACAAATTGACATTATCACCCAAATTTATGATTTTTATATATAATCTTGAAAAGCCTTCATTTCGGTACTATACTGTGTTAAGATGTAATCCTCTTATCATTTGTAATTATTTGTCTCAGCTCCTTCAATTGAACAAAGCATTGAAGTAATAAGAAATTACTTGCAAATCTTGTGATGGCAAGACGTCTCTAATTCCTAACATTGGTAAAATCATTTATAGTCAAATTCAATGAACTTAGTCACTTTTTTTGTTTTTTGTTTATATAGTATCATTAACGATAAGAAAGTATCTAGCATCTTTTATATTTTTAATATTAGGTCAATGCAATTTGTATCACAAGGAGTCCAATATAAAGAATTATTCCTATTTTGCAACCCCTTCGTAGTTACTTTATAGGCAACATCATTGTTAATGATGAACTGTATAATGTTTTCAAGTCTATCTTCATTCATAACTTCATTAAATATCTCTAACAAAGTACCAATATTTATTATAAGGCTAAATGTATTAATGGATTTTAGAAAGATCTTTCCTTCACTAGAATAACTAAAAAAATGAAAATGGACTCTTGTATTCTATTTCTCTAACCATTGATCATGGTTGACATCCATAAGTTGCCTTAGTCATTCTTCTTTTACTCAAACTTTTTATTTCACTTATAAAGCTGCTCAAAATATTTTTTTTATAGTCACTAATTGAATGAATTTTATATCTTGGATCATAAAAGACAATAACATCCACCATAGGCTGCTAATAATAAGATTAATCAACATTAAATGACACACTTATATCATATCACCTTTTAGTCATTTCTATGTTTGCATTACAAGTTGCTTCTTTAGATTGTAATACATTATGACTTGGAGGTTAAACTCCAAGAGTTGGTGGAGTAGAAAAGTTAGACATTTTTTTCTTCTCTTCCTTATATCAGTTATAACAATTCCTTCTTATTAGGAAGGAATACCACCATCAACATTACTAGCATCATCCTAACCGTTGTAAAAAATATATATATATATATTGCCAATTTTGTAATTTAGTCTTTGCCTTCTTTGTTTCTCATTTTGATACTCTTCAAGTAAAGTTTTTATCTGCCATTTCACATTATGACTATTTTTCTTACAATGCTCCACACCAGCTTTAATCCTAGCTAAATGTTTCTTTAATTTGGTGATTCCCCAACCTTTTAAATATTTGTTGCAGTAAAAGTAAATAATATGGTTATTTATACTAAGATTTAATCTAATATAAGCCCAAGCTGGAATATCAAATCTTTTTGAAGAGGTTGAATTATCACGAGCATTTGAACTACCCTCTAGTTATATGTAAAGATAAATAGACATATGTCCAAAATCAATAATTTCATATTAAAAATAAAGCTTTTGCATATGAAAGACATAAAACACTAGTTTGAATTGTAGAATAAAAAGATCATTGTGTATATATGTAATGCTAATGTCTATAAAAATTTAAAAGTCATTACTTAGCTATAAAAATTCAAAAGTCAATAATAAGAAGAATAATCATATACAAATACTTGAAAAATAAATTCATAAAGCTAATGTATCAGGAATATAATTACTATATTCATAAACATGTTATGAGTTATGACTATAACCTGTCAGATAGATTCTTTACTAATGTAGAGGATATAATTTAGATTTAGATATATTAAAAAGTTAAATGAATATTGTTGAGAAAACATAATTTTTTATATAAGTACATTAAAAACATACAATAATTTCTATCTTATATCTTTCTTTTGACAATGTACATTGCAAAATTGGCTTTATTGTAAAAAATGAAAAAATAATTAGTTAACCATTCATAATTTCGCAATATGTTGAGTGCACATTTAAAAATCAAAGCAAATCTTAAAAGCTATTTTAACATAATAATGAAGAAATCAAATTGTCTTAAGTTTAATATAATCATGAAGAAATCAAATTACCTTAAGTGTAATTAATATAATCATAGAGAAACAAAATTGCATATCTAGCAATGAAAATGATCAAGTACTATTCAAACCATTCTCAAACTCATAAATATACAAACAACTTTGTTAGTCACAGATCCTCACTTCAAAGAAGGAAAATTAAAAGCATTTCATTTTGTCATGCAAGTGAGTTTATCTTTGTTTAATCGTTCAAGTTTTCAATACACAATTTAAGAGATAAGACAAAATTGAAGAGTGGAGACCGAAGAGTGATGAATGCTAAAAAAAGGTACTGAGAATATAACACCCCACTACCATAGAGTATATACTCGAACATCCAGAGGACATTCTAGTACATATCCTATGACAATGGTATGTTAGAGCAAACATAATCTCTTAAATGACATCATAAAGAATATACAATACTTAAAATCTCAACACTTCATTTCATTTATGAACAAAAGTTTACATTAGTCATTGAAACAAATATTTACAATCCTTTATACAAAAGTTCTATATGTCAAAGAAACTATGAAATACAGTCTATAACTCCTCTTATATCAGCTGACAGATCTTTGAGCCATAACTTAATCCAAAATATTACTCTAGACAATCTTAGGAACTAGGTTTCCTGTCTCGTACTTGAAAAGTCACGTTGCAATTTTTGATAAGTTTTGCGAACTCAACAAGTGAACCATCATTGATGATTTCACTCAGGTCAAATACATAAATATCACACAACCAACCAATTTCACAAACATTCTTTCAGAATATGAATAACCTAATCAATCACATTATCATGGCATATCACTTTATTATCACAATTTCAAAAAAGATTTTATGATCATATATTTCATAATCATAAGTATACAAAGGCAGATGCATATGATACTCCAAATTCGTTATTATTTGTTGTGACTGAGTGCCTTTTAGATGCATATATAAATACTGGCCCATTGGGCTCAGTCATATACAGAAATTACAGAGCAAAGCTCTATATACAGAATTTTGAGTTTAAAGCTCTTTCAGATTGGCTACTCTGATCACAATACCTTTATCTGAACATGCATTTTATGAAATGCATCAAATAACAGAATATGCCATGTATAGCATTCACTTATAATGCATAGACAGAATCTTATATTCATCGGACCTAAGTCCGACATTCAACTTTTGTTAGTATACAAATATCATTCAAAATTCAAATGCAAACAAAACACTTCCAATGCATTCCCGAATATCAAACTCCTTGGACCATTAAAGTCTGGAATTCACAAACAAATCACAAACGGTTCAATAATTGGAAGTTAAACATAATAAAACAATCCTAGGAAGATCGTCTAGGTTGACTCATAGTACGCTCCAATTTATGCTATTGCCTGGATGGTAGGCAATGTCTAAATAGCATCCGACTTGAGCGTCTAAAATCATACAATTCACATATAATTTACATTACAAAGTCGATCAATTAAATACTTATTCATATGTGCACATATATTTATATGTCATGTTCAATGCATGCTCAAAGACTATTCCAGGTATGTTTCTTTTATTCACATCTCATGATCATTCATACTTCAAAACTCATATATGTCTAATTTAAACTTAGGTTTACACCTCAATAATACAAATTTATTCTAAGTTCATCACTCAATCATGCACTAAGGTTCATAACTCAATACACTTGATTATTATAACATCATCAATCAATCATTACCTATCCTTTCCTAATGAATTCAAATGACAACGAAATTTGGTGTAGAGGAAGGGTAGGGCAATGTGTGAGGAGCTTGTGGTTTAAATTTCAAGTCAATCGGAGGTCCAAAGAAGCAGTTATGACTAAAAGAGTGAAGGGTGTTCAAAGTTGTCAAACAACAGTGCACCTTCACTATCATGATCGTACACTTCCAATTGATCCTCTTCTATCATGATCGTGCTTGTGCATGATCATGCTTGTGCACGATCGTGTAACCCTCTAGTGTTCCCTTTCTGTGACGATCGTGCACACCTCTTATTCAAGCATCATTTCAGTTTTCTCAAAATAATATTTCGGGTTAATTTTGCATAGCTATTTTGACAAGGAAAATGAAGTTATTAGGCAATATATTCTTCTAAAAAAATATTCCCATATGTCTTAAATTTCTAATGAACTAAATTTCATACAATTTGGTTCAGTATTCTGTAAGTTATACCCAAAATTCTACAGACTATTCTCAAACAATGACAGAATCCAAAAACTCAACTTCAAGCCAAATTTTAAAACTCTTAGAGACAGAATTAAAATTTGATTCATTTATGAAAAGTATATCCATATGTCTCTACTTTAATCTAAACTTAAAAACATCCCATTTGGGTATCTACATATCAAGTTATGGCCAAAATATCGATGTATGTTTAGTGCAAAAACTATAGCTAACATATTCCAGCAATTCTTCTTTCATTTTTTTCCAGATTTTTTACACTTTATACCAAAGTTAAACAGCCTCTTTATAGTTCATCAATTATACCCCTATTAGGCCTGAATCATCCTCCAATTTCTCATCAATAACCTCTCCTATTTCAGTTCAAAATTATTCAATTAACAGCTCACAAATCCTAGTCTTTCATGCAAAAATCAAACCAGAAACTTTTACATATTATGCATATAGTTCTAGTTCTTTCCCAATTCAAGAACATCAAATTAACATCTTTCTTTAGCATAAATCCACCTTCATTATACTTCAAATCTAGACCTAATTCATCCATAAATCAATCTATATCCTACGGTTTTCATTCACTAAAAAAAACATAAAACATGCAATATATACCTTAAAATGAGATATATATTGCATTTTTGTTTTATTCCTAAATTGTTCCTAGTTATTGTCCTATTAAGACTAGACATTAATATAATTAAAAAAGACTAACACATGTTATGTTTGTTCTTATGAAGGAAGTAGTCAATCTCATAGGTTAAAGTATGAAGATACTTAAATAAACATGTGAGTGGTTGTTAGAGAACGAATTCACTAAACTAACCCGATATGAGAAATCCATTTGGAATATTACTTGTATGTCTATGAAAATTCTCACTGTGATGATTGTATAAGTGATCCTTTGACTTGAGATCTTCAAAGATATCTTGTATAGGGATTGTTGTGTTTTAATAGTGATGACCTATTTTAATAATAGGTCATTTTTTCGGTAGTCTTTGATGTAATATGAACTATATGGGAGCAGTTAAGTGATCAAGATATGATTCATCACCCTAAAGTAATTAGGGAGAATGTTATGTTATTTTCGATTAGTATTGATTCGATAAATTCTTGACCAAGGTGAAATGATGTTTTGTAAATAGTTTATAAATGTCATTAATTGAATAAAACTAATGGCGGATAAAACTATCAACTAGTCAGAGAGACTGAAACTATTGAATCAAGTAGATTACAAGGCAATCAAGATCATCTGGAGCGTTATGATTTACAACATTTGGAAAGAGAGGAACTATCGAACTTTCAGACAACAAAACCGAAGCTCAATAGAGTTATTCCAGGACATTATTCTCCATAGTAAACTGACTTTCCTAGTGAGAGGGATATCAAGTAATTTATTTGCTAATATGAAACAAGATGGTGTATGTTTATTATTAGGTTTGTTAAGCAAGCTCAAGGTTACTTTAACCCGAAAGTGTTTAGTTTTATGACAGTGGGTTCTACTTAATTAAATTTGTGTGATTTGGATGCGCAAACTCATGATAACATTAATTTAGAGATAGGGTTAGGAATAACATATAAGATATGTTTTGGCAAGAGTTGTCACTTAACGAATCTAGGAGTCAAATGAGATTTGATTGATAAAGTTGTTATCTACGTAATTTAAGCTTAGTTGGCTTATTAATCAAACTCAAGATCAACTATATTTGAATGAGATCCTATCTCACTGGAAAGATTAAAGTAATCTTTTCGAATAGTAGTGAGGGCCATTATTTTGAATAAAATAGTGAGAGTAACTAAAAATGATTAAAATCCTAATCTCATTTGGTAGTTATGACATATAATCAATTGCTTCCTTTACTTACATTTATATTCTTTTCTAAGTAGAATTTACCTTGTTTAGTATAGTTGATACTAATTTAGTGAACCAAATATCTTTGACATAGGATATGTTTGAGAAGACTTCTCAAAGTTAGATAGAAAATTGTATGTGTATTATACAATGTTGTTATTAATCTTATTGAGGATTTGATGTTAAAGTTTTAAAGATATATCAAAATCATGTAGATGACAAAATGTATTGACAATTTGATTTAACTAATGACTCGTAAACTTTGATGAAAACATGTAAGATGTATGTCAACACCATGATAGCAAGATGCAAAAGGTTGTATAGAGTATAACTAAAAGGTATAGTACCTTGCTGGATTTGTTCCACTTAATTTGGCCTACTAAAAGCATAAACATGGACATCAATCAAAGGCATTTGTTATATAATGATAATAGTTGTCATAAGAAGAAAATAATTGCATGACTTTTCTGTCCTATGCATGATATGATATAGATCATATGCATTTATAATTCATGCTTATGAGTATTTTATAATTCGTGCTTATAAGTATTTGCTACTAAATTTAGATTCAATATTATTATAATATTCAATGCATGATAAGAAATAGATTGTTAAGTAGAAGTAGTTGATCCAATCTTATATAAATAGTTTATATATGTTGGATCAAAAGAGACTTATGCTTAATATAAATGGAAAGAATAAAAGTTGGATAATCGAGGTTATCCTTTTATGCCATGTTGATTAAATCAACATAACGAGAATTATGAAGTTACATACAAGGATATGTATCTCCTTTTGAATATGAATCATATGAAACTTGTTAAAGTTTCCAAGTAGAAGAATAAACCAATCTACCTTTAGTGAAAGGATAATGATGGTGTTGAATTGTTAAATTTATATATGTGATGTATTGGATGCCATAACAATTATAAAAGCATAATACTTATATTTCATTAGATTACTAATGAATTTGTGTGATATAGACATATGTATTAAGTGAAATGTTGATTTAAAATTTTGAAAAGTTAAATTGATTAAATCTAAGTAAAAAATTAAACATTGAGAATGCTGAAATACTTGATGAGATCGTTGTGTTGAGTTTAAAATATTTGTTTATCTATAGGGAATGAGATTCTGTAATGAATACCTTCATAACAAAATTCTATAAGAGTATGGATTTATGTAAGGAGGAAAATACAATATGAGATATTATATGATGCAATATTATTTCTTCTATAGCGATTCTTAGTGTAATGACTTACCTTCAATAGTTCCAATTGAATCAGTTAGCAAGATTTCATATTCGATATGAAACACTAAGTCTTTGAAAGAGTCAAAGTTAATGATTTAAAGATATGATGCTTGGTTAAAACATACATTATCCATGAATAGAACTAAATTGAATAATAAAAGGTGAGATATCTAAAAGGTTGGATATAATCTTATAGATCCATTAAACAAATTATTTGATTCATTGTATTCTTATAAGAGAATGGTTCTCAAGATAACTAGTGGGAGTAAGATTAAATTTGAAAGGATCAAATCTCATGACAATATATCGATCCAATTAGAACTAGTGCCTTTGTCGATACAATTGATGTATAGTTAAAAGGCTATAAGACATTGAAAGATTCACTTTCATGATAAATTTAAAGAGTTTGTTTTAGAAATGATTATGAATTTATCATGTTTATAAAAAGGCTAATGGGAGTATAATTGTCCTCTTTAATAGGAGTATGTAAAGACATATTGCTTATAAAGAACAATGATTATATTTTTCAATTGTTGAAAATATATTTGTCCAAGAACAAATCTTGTTAGACATAAAAAGATAACAACTTAGTTCTGGAACTAAATCTATAAAGACAGATTGGAAGCTGTTCACTATTCCAAGTCCAAGTACATAGATAGTGTACTAAAGATGTTTAATATTTAAGATATCATATACTTGTAAAGTATTAAAGATATTCATTATTCTATATATGAATTGATATTTGAGTTCAAGATGATAAGGATATAACTTTAGAAAAAATCCTAATTAAGGTCTATTTACTTAAAACAATATCATTCAAGATTGGAAAGGTTCCAATGTAGCACTGGTTCCTAATTAAACCATAATACATTTTTCATTTAGTGGAAATGATTAATTGGATCAATAAGTTCTTTAGTGAACTTAATATAGTTTCTTGCATTGTTTAAGATAGTAATGTACTATGAAATATTATAGGCCTTAGGCAAATTTTCTTAATTATGATGATAATTAAGATGAAAGTTGTAAGATTTAACAAGTCCTTATTATAGAGAATCTTGTAGAATTCTCTTATTAAGCCACTGTCCTAATAGTAGTATGAACATCGTATGGTCATATGAAATAAGATACTTAAAAGATTGGCTTAGTGTAAGTGGGAGACATTTTTGTTTATGCCTTACAGCTAATCGGTTTAATTATAGCTTAGTGACAAAATAATTTAAAGGCATTTTTTATCTTATACATGTTTAGATGTATATTATAAAATCCATGAGATAACTATACATTGCAAATGAAATTATAATTATAAGATTCATACTATATTTATGTATTATTCCTAAATTAATCCTAGTTATTGTCTTATTAAGAATGTACATTAATATAACGTAAAAAAGGCTAACATACGTTATATTTTTCCTTATGAAGGAAGTAGTTAATCTCATAGGCTAAAGTATGGAGATTCTTAAACAAACGTGTAAGTGTTTGTGAGTGCTTGTTAGCAAACAACTTCATTGAACTAATCCGATATAAGAAATCTATTTGAAAAATTACTTGTATGTCTGTGGAAATTCTTATTGTGATAATAGTATAGGTAATCCTTATGTCTCCAAATTTATCTTATATAAGGATTACTAGGTTTTGATACTACTTATGACTTATTCTAATCATAGGTTGTTTAGTTTGTATTCATTGGATTAGCATGAACTATATAGAGGCAATTAAGTGATCAAAATATTATTTATCACCCTAAAGTAATTAGGGAGAATGTTTTATTGCTTTCGATTATTATTGATTTGAAAAATCCTTAGCTAAGGTGAAATGAGGTTTTATAAATAATATACAAATGTCATTAATTGAATCGATAACTAATTGAGGAAAACCCATATGATTGGAATTAAAATAGAGTAAACATTAATTGTGTGTTTTTATGTCTAATCGAAACATTGTGTGATGAACTAATTGAATTATACAAAAAAAAAATCATGCACGAAAAGGTTAGTCAAAACTACTTTGACATTCCTAAACATGTGAGTAGTCATGATGTATTGCTAGATGCCAATCTTGATCTATGATTATAAATTTTTTAATTAGAGAATTAAAGATAAATTAAAAGAAGATTTATTTTATCTAATTCTAATTATGAATTATAATTATAATGTATAATCACTGTCAACATATTTGGGAACCCAATAGATCTCACATAAAGAACGGGTTGAAGAGAGTAAAGATATTTTAATAAAGTTAGACTTAATTGTAAAATTTGAGAAACTTTTATGATGGGTGTCGAATCCACCAAAAATAAATCCCAAACACCAAACGAAAATAAATTGCGCACAGTGGTAAATGGGG
>JANZXV010000001.1:16165432-16177281 GCA_027576455.1 Erythroxylum roigii | reverse complement strand
ATATATTTATTGGGCTAGATTGAATTAAGTTGTCGGGCTTTTATTATATGAGATATAATGGGCCGAAACTTATTGGGTTTCAATGGGATTAGGTTTTCTCTATAAATAGAGAAGCTTAGGTCTCATTAGAAAAAAGATACTATTGATTCACGAAACCCTAGCCACCACCCGAGAAGATATCGTGCGGCGTTCGGAAAGAGTTTCAGGATCTACTAGCACACCATAGCCGCAGTCCGGATCGTGCATACTCGTGTGGATACTGGTAGAGGGCATTCGCATATTGTAGTGTCTTGGAATCTGAAAAGAAACAACCAATCCACGGCGAAAAGGTATTTTCGTACATTATGAGTATTTTCAGTTATACTTCACGTTGTTGTATGGTATTTTCCGCAGTATATTTTGAATATTCGGGCCATACGCGATCCAACAATCTCATGGGTAACAATTGTTACAATAGTTAATAGCTTTCCCCTATTAACTTCAGTTTTCATTATAAAACTTGTTCTAAAATAGACACTAGGATTAAAAAATGTCTCAACTGCAAAAAAGAGAGAGTAAAGTTTGCCTTTCCCATTTCTCATTGATGACTGTAAGATAAGATGTGTATAAAGATGACTTTTTTTTTCAGACTGACCTTGATTACTTCCTTTACCCTCTTTATGACATCATAAAAATAACTCATTATTACCTTCTCATCATTATCAACTAGAAGCACTACCTCACCAAAGACTCATAAACTCAGACGACAATTTAATTTTGGGACCAACATTCATTATCTTTAAGAATAATTATAGAAATGTCCAATCCAGCATTATACCTAACATGCTGAGATGCAACTCATTTATCATTTGTAAACATTTGTCTCAACTTTTTCTTCATCATAATAAAACACGAAAGTAATAAGAAATTTAATGTAAATCTTATAATAGTAGGATAACACTAATTTTTACCATTGGTGAAATCCTTTCTCATTAAATTTAAGACCTATACACAATTATAGATAAACTTGGTCACCTTTTTTGCTTTATGTACAGTCTCATCAATAATAGAAAAATACCTAACATCCCTTATATTTTCCAACATCAAGTCAATGTAGTGTGCAACATAGGAGTCCAGTAAAAAGAATTATACTTGCTTTGCAATCTCCTTCCAACTGCTTTATAAGCGAAATCATTGTCAATAATGAACTACATAATTTTTTCTTGCCCATTTTTGTTCACATCTTCATCAAATATTTCAAATAAAGTATCAACATTGCTAAGAAGGCTAAATGCATCAATAAACTTCAAAAATATTGTGTTCTTTGTAGAATAAACTAAAAAATAAAGAATAGGCTTATGTCTTCTATTTGTCCATCACATATGATTGAACACCCAAAGGTGTCTCAAGTCACTCTTCTTTCATCTAAAAAACTTTAAATTTCATAAATAAAGCTACTCAAAAGTTTACCATTGTAGTCATCAATTGAAGGAGATTTGTAATATAGGCCATAAGAAGCATGTACCACAGGATGATAATAATAAGATAGGGAAACATTGAATGTTATACCTAAATCATACCACCATTTAGCCATTGTCATATCTATATTATAAGCTGCTTCTCTAGATTGTAAGGCAGTACAAATTAAAGGTTGAGCTCTAGGAGTTGTTTGTGGTGCAAAATTTAGACATGTATCTTCTTCTTTTCCTAACATCAGGTATAACATTCCCTTCTTATTGGGTAGGAATACTACCATCTTTAACATTCTCACTATCATCTTGAACACCAAAAAAAAACTTCCATTACCAATTTCATAATTCAATCTTTACCTGTTATCTTTCTCATGATAATACTCTTCAAGTAAAGTCTTCCTTTGTCATTTCATATCATAGCTCAATTTTTTAAAAGGCTCCACATCACTTTTGACCTCAGCTAAATGCTTTTTTTATCTGGTGATTCCTCCACCTTTCGAATGTTTGTTACAAAACAAACAAATGGTATGATTCTTCATTCTAGGAATCAATCTAGCATGAGCCCCAACTGGATCATTGAATCTTCCTAAAGTGGTTGAATTATTAGGTGTACTTGAAATTCATTCCATTTATCTGTATAATTCAACCATAAACTCACAAGTTATAACTATAACTCATTTTGTGTTATTACATAATTCCATTATAAACTCACATCTATAATTCAATTTGTGTAATCACATAATTTAGCCATAAACTCTTAGCTATAACTTATTTTTTATTATTATTGAGTAGTTGATTAAATAATCCAATCATAGATATAAACTCATAACATCTATAATTCAATTTGTATAATTACTATTCATATAATTTAGCCACAAATTAACTAATCCATTTTGATCATTAACAAATTTAATTTATAATATATAACCTAATTTATAATAAAGACTAACATTTTATTCAAATTTTAATATACCTCAATCTCAAATTTCAGACGAGAACAACCTCAAATTCATAATCAAATTACAAATTTCAAACAACAGATGAATAACCTCAAACTCATGTCCATAATCTAATTCAAAATTCTAGTTCCTAATCATTATAAAAAGTCAGAAACATAATCAATTATAATTTCCAAGTAAACACATGAATTGTGAATCTTTCATTATGGAATAGTGAAACCAAAAATTCACATTTTACATTTTACAAGCCATCCACAAGTTGGCAAATCCATAAGCCTAAAACACAATCAATCACATACACAAACACAGAGTTCTACAATCCAGTGATCCACAATTCCACTCACACACTATAGCAAAATGTGACCTTGGCTCTTAACACTACAATTTTAGAAATCAATAGTGCAACATAACACAAGAGGCCAGAGGGTGATGAATGGTAATGATTGGTGAGTGACTGGTGGTGACTGGCAATAGGCAGAGTTGAGGAGCTAGTGGGCTGCGATTGGCGGCGATTGGTGGAGGAGAGAAGCTAGTTGGCAACATGGAGGGGTGAACTATGTGCTATGATTGGCGTTTGGAGGCAAAGGAGAGGAGCTGGCAAGCTGTGACAGGTGGAGACTAGCGAGGAGAGGAGCTAGCTGGCAATATAGAGAGATGAGCTGTACTGGGAGTTGCAGTAACTACAGAGAGATTGCGCTGACTACCGGTGGAGGTTGCAGCGACTGCGAACGAGAGTTGTGGATGATGCGAGATGAGCTTTCGATTGCTTCTTGTCTGTGTGACTGGATGAGCTTCTGATCACTTCTTGTCTGCGTGACTGCTCTGCTTGCTATGTTTCAATTTATACTTAGTTTTTTTCATTTAAATCCCTAGATATTTTAAACTTTATGGTACCAGTCGATATTTGATTGATATTTCAAATATCGATCGATGGTTTTGTATAGTTGTTAATTGATACGGTACCTGCTAATTTATATGGTATGAAATCCAATACTTTGGAAGAGAGTCCTTTAACATCAAAAAGATGAATATTGGGTTCAAGTGGAGTGCTAATAATCTTAGTATCAGTGATACTAACACGAGAGTTGAGATCGATGCATATTTTGGTTGTGATAAATGATAATCAAATTTATCATATGAAACTTCAAAAACTAAAAAAGTTGATGATGGAAATACCTTAAGTGTTGGAGTAGAAAATATTTGATAATGGAAGTACCTTGAGTGTCATTATCAGTAATTATTATGTCGTCAACATAGAGTAGAAGAAAAGTGTACCCTTGAGTTGTTTTATGAATGAATAATACATTATATTGGACTGAAAGCGAAAGGTAGCAATAATGGAGCTAAATTTGGAACACAAGTTTAGGGAGCTCGTTTTAGTTTATATATAAGGGATCATAAAGTCAATAAATGTTATTGGGTGGATGATCGTAACTAGGTGGAGGTTCCATGTATGTTTTTTTATATATATTTAAATTGTCAATTTTTGTTAGAAAAAATTACAATGAGACTGCACACTAGGGTTAAATGATCTACCAATGTAAATGTCTCTTCATAGTCAATATCATACTTTAGGGTGAATCCTTTATTAACCAGTCAGGTTTTGTATAATTCAATTAATCCATAAACTCAAGTCTTAGTTTTATAGACCTATTTCAAACTAAGAATAGATTCATCTAAAGTTAAGTTAACCATGTCCCAATTACTCATGGTAGTAAGAGCCTGTAGTTCTTTTGTCATCACTTTCTACCATAAATGTTCATAGGTATGATGTCCATATAAATAAACAATATTGGAGTAAACATGAAAATGTTGAAGTTAAATAAAAGGATGACTTACTCAAAGTAGTACTTTGAAGAACAATTTGAGTAGAAAATTTTGATGATAAAGAAGGATCATTTGGAGGTGTTAGATCCAAAATTAGCAAAGAAGCAATGGGATCAAGTGCATATTATATTAAGAGTTAGAGGTCATGTGATTACAAGAAGCATAATTAAGGTATTATGAAGAGGAACTACCTGATATGGCATACAAAATATGAGAGGTAATGTAATCAAAAGATGGTTTAAAGTTATTATAGAAGGGCGTGAAGGTTTTTCAAGGATAGTTTAGGAGATGTGGATATATCACCTATTACATGCACTAATTGGCAATAGATTGATAAAACTTAAAAAAATTCACCTTGTTTGGATTACATTTAGAGATGTAATAACCACTCTTTTTATAGTAGTTGTAAAGTTTAATAAGTAGAAGTCTGATAATAGGAGGTCATAGTTGTAAAAACAACCTCAATAGATGGAATAGATCTCTCCATTTAAAAGGTGTTAAGTGAGGTCTCATTCATAATCAGTTCTTTAATTATAGTCTCAAGGCTCATTATAGATCCTCGATGAAGAAAGGGCTACAGATGGACTCAAACTCATTTATATAGTGACAACTTGGGCATTATGCCAAATATGATCTCTAAGTACCAACTGATCCCAAAGCTCTTGTAACGTAGACATAACTATTGATAGTTTGGGTAGGTTGTTATTATATACATAGAAATTGTTAATAAAGTTGAAATTGATTGAAATTATTAGATGCAAAATAATAACCTTCAAAATATTTCAACCCCTTTACTAGTATTAAATCATCAAAAGTTATATTTGACTACTTCGATTGCTGAAATTATTAAGCTCTTAGACATGGATCATCTTCTTCTTTATTCTTCTTTTCTTTTCTCCTCATTAGACTAACTTTCACTCTAAATAAATACTAGTTAAATTAGATCAATTAATCACTATATTTTATTTTAGATTTTACAATAAACATAGATATTTGGTCGAAATATGGAAGCTAAAGGAACAATATAGACAATATAGAAAAACACAGCAAGGATTTACAGATTAGATAATTTGGTTAAATCTAAGTTTGCAGGAATAAGGAGACAAGAAAGTTAGCAAACGTCTTCATTTGTTTAGGACTTGGAAGTGAAGTAAACATGCATCTTCATAAATTTGATTTGGATTAGGTTATAGTTTATATGAACGATGGGAAGTTGAGAACCCTTTCAATTAAATTTTTTTCTTTAACATTTGGAAATCTAGATGTTATCCATTATAAAACATAGGCAAGTCCCAATACAAAGTATCACTTGATTCCAATATTTTTGTAAAGCTAAAAGAATTTGATATAAACCCATTTAATTAAATCATTGTATGGTTCATTCTCCATGCAATTTGATAAAATTTAAAGCAAAACAATATTTCACGACTGTTTTATGACCCAAAAAAAAAACAAGTAATTCTAATTATTATTATTATTATTTCATATAAGCACAAGATTAAGGCTGGAAGATAAGTCTGACACAAGTGAAGTATCAGTAATGTTGTACATCAAAGCTGAATTAAGTTCTTAAATCAGAGACATCAAATTAGAAAAGTTGCAGCCTAATCTAAAGGATCAGCCTCCATATCCCTACTTGTAGTTCTAAGCAGTGTTAGTGAGAAGTGGAGATTTCCGCTCCACCTAAAACTCCATAGTTGGGCCCAGTCACCTTCTTGCATATCGTTCTTTTCCTTCTCCAAAACTGACTTCCATCCACTTGTCAACGTGTAGCAACTTGTATTTTTCATCGTCCATTTGGTCAAGCGCATGGAAGTGTTGATATCAAAGCTTGGCTCTATAAATCCAACGTTTAAAGGCCTTTTGTTATCTAGTTCTGCCTTCTCCTCCAGTGTAAGAAATTCGTTCTTGATTTGGTTCAAGGGAAAGGTGAAACGGCCATGATGCCTACTCAGGTCAGTCCTATAGAGTGGTTTCACGATCACTATTACAGGATTTGTTCCTCCGAAGTTTTCGATATAGTCCTTCATATCAGTTGGCATCTCAGATGCTGAAACACCCAGTTGCTCAAAGCTTCCAAATTTCATCACCTTTCTCTTCTTCACTTGACCGACTTCTTTCACTTTGCCGTCACTTTTATAACACCGTCTTTTAACTTTCTTGACCTTCATCATCAAACTCTCCAAGTGTTGGTCTTCGCAGCTTAGGCTTAACTCCTTCTTTGTTGTAAAAACAGGATCTTTCAGTTCTTGTCTGGCAGCATCTTCAAAGTTTCCATCCTTAGAAGCAAGATCTTCATATTCCAAACTTTGAGGTTTATCCTCAGGTTTAGGAGCTCGATTGCTGCCCCTCTTCTTCTTACACGATGATGGAAGTGAGAGAAACGAAGCCAAATCAACAACAGAAGACAGTTGATGATGTTGTTGCTTGAATTTGTTTTTCGTTTTGTTTTGGATCATGTCAGCAACTACTTTTTGAGTTAACAATTGAAAGTACAACTCTGAACCCTTTTCTGCAAGTTGACATACTTCGTCAACCATTCTCTCAAAAGATCCATCTCCCAAATGCTCCAAGTCTTTGAGAGTCACCATCAAACAGGACCAGCGAACAAGAACAGCAAAAAAAAAGAGCCGCAAGTGCGAGGTAGGATTTCAGAGCAATACTGTATTATTCTCTGATCTGCAGAAAGTACAGTAATGTAATGTATACATGAATTTCACTACATGGTGTCCTTTTCCTAATAGGAATAGGCAAAATCAGGTTTGGAGATTTCCTTATTGATTTCGGAATTCGGAGTAAAGTGGAGGGAGAGAGTATGAACGTGAATGTTTCAAAAATTCGTTTCTAAAAGTAGCCGTTAGTTCGTCCTCGGATTTTTTGGCGCCCAACCTCTTATTATTCTAATCTCATTTTACTCCCCAGTCCCAACGCTTTAATTAATGAAATTACATAAAATAATTTTATTTGGTTAAAACATAAATTATGAGTAAATGTAAAAAATTCTAATTGTGAAGGGATTTTTTCAATTTTATTTTATAATTATCCAAAATAACTAAAAATTTAAAAGTGTGGATATGATTATCATGTTTATAATCTAAAATATTAATAAATTCAATACTTTTAAAAATATAAATTAGCAGAAAAACTTTATCAAATAAATATAAATTCCTAAATTACTCTCTCAACACATTAATTTATATAAAACTAAAAAAAACTTATTGTTTATATCATAAAAAAGAAGGAGATATTTTATTTTATTTTATTTTAAAAAATAAGTTAATAAGATACGAGTAATTGTAAAGAAAAGTTAATTGTAAAAGATTTTTAAAAAAAATTATTTATAGTTATTTGAAAATAAATAAGAAAATAATAGTCAAGTTTTATTATTATATTCTATATTCTACATGTAAAAATTCATAAATTCACTAATTATTTTTTAATACAAATAGCTAGAAAAAAAAAGACCTGAACTTATCATATAAAATCTAAACCTCCAATATTGGTGCATTCATTGTCAATTGAAAACCTGAATTTCCCTTCATTAAATTTTATTATTAACTTTTGTTGAATTTACATTTTTAGGACAAGTGAACAACTAAGTCATATGGAGGTAATTGGAAATTAACAAATCACAATAATTGTACATGTCAAAATGAATGAGTACAAAGAATATTATGTTACATTTGAAATTTTACTATAATTAAATACATCGTACACCTCCTATAAATTGTATTATGCCTATATGTACAAAAATTATTATAACATGTTAAAAATCATGTAACAACAAAAAATAGAAATTCCAGGAGAGAGCACAAATAATACTAAGCATTAATGTAAAAGACACGGATTGCTATATGCTTGTGCATTATTTAAGGTTGTATTGAAGAAGGTTAAGTATACTTCGAAGTGGTCAACAATATTTTTATAAGAATTTTTTGAAAAGTAACGTAAAGGATATGGATTACTATGCGCTCGCATATAAAATCATGTTTTGTTGAAGTTGATCGAGCCAAAGTAGCTAATACATAAGCAAATAGACTCACACGAAAAAAAATATAAGACACTCACAAGAAAATAATGCAAAAATAAATCAACAAAGAACACATGATTTACATGGTTCAGCTTAAAACCTACTTCCACGGGTAGAGGCAACAAAAAAATTCCACTATAATCAAGACGGTGAAGAGTGCGAGCTTAATCACAAAGCTTAGCGACTTGTCTAACCCATTAACTAACCAAGAAGCTTAAAAAAGCTAAACTTTCTATTTTTTATGGTGTTGATTGCGACACTACAACAAAGCAAAACAAAAAAAAACACCACACACCAGCCAATTGCCCTTAGTTTCAATATATATATATATATATATCGACATGTTATTACTAAAATAACCTTGTCATTAAAGGCATAAAAGGAAATTCTCCAAGCCACACATCACGACAAATCTCCATCTTTGCTTGAAATTTCTTCAAGTCAAACATTATAGCAATTTTCTCAAAATTGAATCACCTCTAGCTCATATGCCCCTTAGGGCAATCAACAACTACAAATACTAATCAAGTCTAAGCAATGCTTGAACTTGTGAGTAGTAACAAGTTTCGTTAACATGTCTATTAGGTTCTCCTCAGTAGCAACCTTGCTAATTATCACAACACCATGCGAGACATGATCCCGAACAAAGTGAAACTTGTCATCAATATGTTTGTTCTGCTCAAGAATTTAGCTATCACAAAGCACAACAGTAGAATCCTACTGCAATCCCAAACAGTTAACCAAACCTTTCGACCACAATCCTTCCTTCAGCTTCTGTGGCTGCCATATATTTCGCCTCAGTTGTAGAGAAGGCAACAGTAGATTGTAAAATAACCTTCCAACTAATGGCACTTCCAACAAGCTTGAAACATAACCTATCAAAGATCTCTTTTTATCCAAATCCCCAACATAACCTGTAACATTGCTAGTGCAATCACTCTGATCATACACTAAACACAAATCTGCAGTACCTCTTAAATACCTGAGAATCCACTTCACTACCTGCCAGTGTTATTTACCAGGACAAGACATATACCTATTGATCATATTGATTGCATATGAAATATTTGGCTGAGTGCAAACCATATCATACATCACACTCCCAACTGTAGTTGAGTATGGAATGCAAGTCTTTTGTTGTTTTTCATCATCAATTTAGGGTGACAACTAGGGAGAAAGCCTAAAGTGAGTTGCTAAAAGAATACTTACAAGTTTGTCCTCAGCCATACCAAAGCATTTAAGAACTCTTTTAATGTAGCTCATTTGCGATAAACAAAGCTTACCTACTTTTCGGTCTCTGTGAATCTCCATCACTAAAATTTGCTTAACTGCTCCTAAATCCTTCATCTCAAAATCACCATTCAACTGAGATTTTAACCTGTTGATTTCCATCATATCCTTTGAAGCAATTAACATGTCATCAATATAAAGAAACAAATAAATGAATGAATCATCTGAGAGTTTCCTATGATAAACACAAGCATCATAAACACATCTAACAAAATCATGATCAATTATAAAATTGTCAAACCGTTTATACCATTGCCTTGGTGATTGTTTCAATTCGTATAAGGACTTTTTCAACAAGCAAACATGATCTTCCTTACCAGGCACTGCAAACCCCTTTGGTTTATGCATATAGATTGTTTCCTCAAGCTCACCATAAAAGAAAGCTATTTTAAATTTTAACATCAAGCTGCTCAATTTTCATGTCAAACTTGGCTACCATGGTAAGTAACATAACAATGGATGCATGTTTCATAACTGGAGAGAAAACTTCATTATAATCAATTCCCTCCCTTTGAATAAATCCCTTAACAACCAACCATGCCTTGAATCTAGTTTCTTCAAACCATAAGATGCCTTTCTTTTTCTTGAAGACCTATTTGCAAACAACAACTTTTGGCTAATTGGCAGTGTAACCAACTCTCATGTGTGGTTCTTATAAAAAGAATCTGCATCCTCATTTATAGCAACTAACCACTGTCTCCTCGATCTACTAGTGGCAATTATATATTGTTGTCTTAAGGTGTAGTGGTTTCTTCATGTGAGTCCTCCACCTCAACTTGAACATATTGTACTAAAATACCTTCATTTGAGGTAGAAATATTAGGAGTCTCCACCTGAAACCCTACTTACTGCTCAAAACCGTGATCTCCCTTTTCAACTGACTCTTCTTTTTCACAGGAACTACTGGTGAATCAAAGCATGGATAACTCATAAAAAGTCACATCTCTGCTAACCATAAACTTGGGAGAATCTAAATCAGGACACCACAATCTGTACCCTTTCACCTTTTTCCATATCCAAGAAAATTACATTTCTTTGCCTGCAGTTTCAATTTCTCCTCATTAACTTAAGCATAAGTAGGGCAACCAAACACTCTCAAATTAGCAGGACTATTAAACGATACCTCTTCAGGAGTTTTTAGCTCAATAGTTGTGGATGGAGATCTATTAACCAAATAGGAAGCATTATTTATAACTTTAGCCCAAAAATCTTTACTAAGCCTAGCGTTTAATCTCATACATCGAGCTTGTTCTAAGAGAGTTATGTTCATGCGTTCTACAACCTTATTTTGCTGTGATGTGTGTCGAATAGTTTTTTGTCTCACTATTAAATCATTCTTGTAGAACTCATCAAATTCACTTAAGCAATACTCCAAACCATTATCTATTTGAAACCGCTTGAGCTTTTTCCCCGTTTGTTTTTCAATTAGAGTCGTGAATTGCTTAACAAAACTTGATCTTTGCTTTCAGAAAATACACCCAGACCTTTCTTAAGAAATCATCAATAAAAGTCAATAAATATCTAAAACCACCCTTAGACATAACTAGATAAGGACCCAAAGATCATAATGAAAATAATCAATAATACCTTTGGTTCGATGAATCCCAATGCTAAACTTAACTCGAGTTTGCTTGCAAAGAATATAGTACTCACAAAAGTCAAGCTTGCTAATACAACAAACCTTGTTTGCTCAATATAGATAAACCCCTCTCACTCATATGTCTAAGTCGCATATACCATAACCAAGTGATGTCATAGTCAAGGCACTAGAAAATACTCTCAATACTCACCTTAATCATAATACCGAAAACCTTTCTTGTCTAAAATACCCAAAGAAATAAGATCTTCTTCATTAGGATGTGTCAAACTTCTATCAAAGTCCTAATAGAATCATCAAACATCTTAATATGAACTAAACCAATTCCCACAATTTTACAAATATGGTCATCTCCCATTAGTGTTGAGCCAACACACCTCTTATTAGTCGAAAATAACTCTTATGAGGTGCTAATGTGAAATGTAGCAACCTAAAGTTGTTTTTACCTTATCAAGAGTAATGTCGTCATGCCTATACAGCATGTTCTCCATAAAGTTCTTGTAAGACAGAGGCAAAGAACATAAAACAATCAAAGCTTAGTCCTCATCATCAATTTTAACATCAATATTATTGAGATCCATAATAATTGTTGGGCCCCGATTCGCATTAAGCATGTTAAAATTATTTTGAGGGTCCTATGAAATTTGATTTATTGAGAAATTATTATTTGAGGCATGTGTAAATTATTTTGAGGT
>JANZXV010000001.1:16065141-16076547 GCA_027576455.1 Erythroxylum roigii | reverse complement strand
CTAATGGCATCAATTAATCCCAAGTTACTAACTATAGTCCATCAATACCAAAATTCAAGTCATATGAAATTCTCATTCTTATAACAATTTTTAACACCTATCATATATGTACTTTCATGAACATATACCATTTCTACTAGGGTATAGTTTGGGGTCTTCCAATCATGATCGTGCAAAAGCACGATCGTGTAACTCCATGAGACTCCACAGAGAATTCCAAACTGCAGATTTTCGTCTCTTCTTTCTCTCTTTTGTTGAATCCAATGTTTCTAACCTATATCTATTATTTTCTCTTCATTTCAACTCCCATTCAACTCAACTCATTCACAAACAAATCAAAATCTATCACAAACCCCAAAACAGAATATTCATATACGCATATTTATCCTAACATCGGCACTTCTTCATTTTCTGCAATTCTTCATTCTCTTTACCACCTTCATTCCACATCTCACTATCACCTTAAGCCTTCTTATAGCACGACGTCACATTACTCTTTGTTATCCTTAATTCTAGGCTCATTTTAGCTCATCTCTAAAACACCCAAAGAGATTCACATAATAACAGTGAAAATAGAGCATACGTATATCAACTTCCCGTGAATTTTCTGTACTCTTTGTATACACACTTTCAATGATCTTTCTGTTTCAAAATCATTTTAACACCATCTTATAACATATTGATCATCAAATATGCAAAAATAACATATGCGGCACGCCCTAGTTTTTCACTCACATTTCAGCATAATATAATCAACCTCGTTTAACCCAGAACTGTTAACTAACGTGATGCATGTTTTATTCTACATATCATGAAAACCCATACAATACTTGTTTAAAACTCTAAACTCTTCAAAATCATGAATCCTAATTTTCCAATATGACATATTCATCAACAGCTCAAGGTTGTAAGGTTAGGCATTTCAGTGACAGTGAAGAAGATAACAAAAAGAAATAGTAAGTGAAAAATGAGAGTAAGACTTACGTTGTAAGGGTGAGACAATTGTTGGAAGTAAAGAAACTCACAGAAGATGAAGAAAGTCATAAGCAAGAAGAAAGTAAGATCAAACAATTTATTTGATCTTTCTAGTATATTCGTAAAATCAATATTAGGTTTGGCAAATGACATTTGTCACTTGTCCAATTTCTATGAGTTTAAACTAAGTTCTCTTTTTAAACTACTCCAGTCTATTCCAATTGTCTCCCAAATTTTCAATGAGATATGTCAATAAATTCTAAAGTCATTTATAGAATTTTCCACTATCCTTTGACTCTTATTTCTACTACCATTCAACAATTAACTTGCCACTTAGCATTTTTTTCTAGTCCAAAAATACTCAAAATTTTGAAAATTTCCTAAATTTCACCAAAAATTCCAAATCAATATATATTATCACCAAATTAATTTTCAACACATATTAACCACAATTCTCTACATATTCACATTTATAAATCAATCATACCAGGAAAATGTTAATGAATGCATGTACAATCATTTTAATGTGCAAAAATCAATGTTCACATGTATGTGTGTGCTATATTATGCATGAGTATGAAATGTACTTTCTAACTTCTCAATAATCTCTCATATACACTATTCTAGGGTTCTAGCCCCTAACATGGGATAATGGGATGTTACAGTTATTGTAGAGGAGGATCAAATGAGATTTAGAGGACGAAAAGGAATAACAACAACAAATGTATTGGCAGCATGTGACTTTAACTTACTATTTACGTATGTTTTAGCGGGTTGGGAGGGATCAGCGCACGATTCTCGTATTTTCCTTGATACAATTGGTAATCCAAGACTTAAATTTCCAAAACCACCGATAGGTAATTTTAATATTTGTAGGATTTGCTATTAATGATTTATATTTTTATGATATCATTTATACTAATTATATTTCTTCTATGAAAATTCAGGAAAATATTACTTGGTTGATAAAGGCTATCCAGAAAGAGAAGGATATTTGACACCTTACCCAAAGACAAGATATCATCAATCGGAGTTTCGTGGTGCAAATCCAAGAGGATCTCGAGAAGTTTTTAACCGAGCTCATTCATCATTGAGAAGTTGTATTGAGAGGGCTTTTGGTGTTCTTAAAGCTCGATGGAAGATATTGGAGAAAATGCCTAGGTATTCATTAATGGATCAAAATAGAATCATTTGTGCAGCTTTTGCTTTGCATAACTATATTAGAAGAAGTACAATTGGTGACCCGACTTTTACCATCATCGATCAAGATATTGAATTTATACCTTCAGATGTTTTTCAAGATGTTGAAGTTAACTCTACGCAAGAAGACATTGAAGAACAAAGAACTCAGGAGATGATAACTATTCGTAATAATATTACTTCTAGTTTAATGGCAGTTAGACGTCGTTCTTGAATTGTTATAAACTTTCGCTTTAATTGATGATGTTCACTTCTTCTACTTTATTTGGATTTTGTCGTTAAATTTCATCTGTATTGTTATTTTATGTTTGAGTTTATCATAATCATCATGATTATTATTGTCGTCGTCGTCGTTGTTGTTGTTATTATTATATGTTTTTATTAAAGTTATAAGCTTAATTTTGTAGAATTTAATATCTAAAATCTAAATTCTTATAAGAATATTGAATATTAACAACTAAGATATTTAATATTCATACTCTTATAATTTTTTAAAAGTCATGTCCTCAATAGTCATTTTACACATTAACAGCTAATACTGAACATCTAATTTTACCAAACATCAAATGACAAATAGCTAATGCAATCAGCTAGTCAAATCAGCTGATAGAATCAGCTATTAGCTAACAATTAATGCAATCAGCTGATTGCCAAACAGGGCCTTTATGTAGGATGAGGGGTTGACCAACACGCATGTCCAATTTACATGTATCAATTCCTTATATAGCCATTTTAGAATTATCACCTATATAAAGCCATTTCATTCCGTATGAGATCTTTTGGAACTCCACGAAGTCATCTCTATCCTTCACTACATGGTTGGTTGTTCTTGAGTCTGCAATTTACAAAGAATGTGATTCAGTCAGAAAAACAAAATAAGAAACATTCATTAAACAAATGTTTGTACTATAACGTTATACTTTTTTAGGCTCATTGCAATCATAAGCAAAATGACCCTTATTGCCACAATTATAAAACTTGACACATTTCATGTTCCTCTTCTTGAAGGGATGCTTATCCTTTCCATGTTGATTCCTATTGGCCATGAAGTCCTGAGTAGAGTGGTGGTGACTCTTATTTTTTATCCTCTTATACCCAGTATAATGCTTGCACTTCTTGTTCACAGCTTCATGTGAGCTAGAGCCAACTGCATATACCTCAAAAGACATCTTTGAAGCTTTTAAATGTTGTTTTTCCAATATGAGATGCCTCGTAGCATCTTACATGGTCTTAATGCTCTCCTTATAAGTTAGATTCATCTTTATGTGCTCCCAACTCTAAGGCAAAGAGTGAATTATAGCATGCACTTTTTGATTATTGGACAATTCATGAACAACTTCCCTTAGCTCACTTATCATGTTTGACATTTATCATAAATGTTTTTGCATTCTTTTATGTATCAAACTTGATAGTGAATGATCACATCTTGGCCCCAAATCATGCAACTAACATAGACCATGTTTCCTTAATAGTTTCATATTTTTAGAACTTACGTATGATGTCATTGTCCATACTGCTCGACATTTTAATACGAGTCAATGAGTTTTTCTTTTTTTATAGCTCATATGCATCATGGTCCCCTTTATGTTGGGACCGAATTTCCTCCTCAGGAACATCCATAGTTATATCTAATGTCTCACAAGCCTCTTACTCCTTCAACATATATTGGATTTTCATGCTCCAAATTTTATAATTGTCGTCATTTAGTTTCTCATCCTTATTGAGTTCAGCAACAATGTTCTTCAAAGTAGTAGTTATTGTTGAAGCACTAAGTTTCTACAAACAAAAACCAAAAATTATATTTCACACATCAATGTCATACAAATCAAGTAAAGAATGACTAATTGAATTTTAAAAGTTTATGAAAACGAAAGTCCATATATGTGATCCATCATCTTTCAAACTACGATTGAGTATCAATTGTCATACTTTACATAAATTTCTTACGTATAATACATATCACATATGTTATAACATATCGAGCATGTATATTCTTAAATAAACAAACTACATACGCTGCATTATAATATATTTTATATAATATAAGTTGTTTGTTCAACACACAGATTGTCTATAAGTAACAAATCCTACAGGAAATAGAGTTAATGACTTCACGTGATAAAGTTTGCGAAGTTCGATATGAAATATTCCTAACTATTTCAATTAGGAAACCTATAGGGTTCAACGTTTTAATTAGTTCCCTTATTCGAATTTCCTTCATAAGTGTCATCATAAATGCAGCGTGAGCCCAAGCTAGACCATTGTATCTTCCTAAAACAGTTTGATCAGGAGTACTTGAACTTGCTTCCATTTATCTATAAAATAAATGAAGACATATATCAAAATAAAAAATACATAATTTCATTACACAATACGCATGTCGATCTTATATAATATAACTTATTTTGTATAATTACATCATACACAATTCAATTTCATCCAACACAATTTAATTTTATCCAACAAAATTCATCAGTAAGTTAAAAATTAACAATTCAAGTATTCAACATACACAATTACACAATACACATGTTCATCTTCTATAATATAACTCATTTTGTATCATTACATCATACACAATTCAATTTCATCCAACATAATTCACCAATAATTCAAAAACTAACAATTCAAGTATTTAATATATTGACCATCAAAGCATGAAAAAGTTGGCTATACAAAACTTTTAGAGTCCCGTATAAAGGGAAACAATTTTTCCTATATCTTAGCTTTTAAATATTTTCTATTACTTATATAAGTAGCATTGTAACATTATTAATATTAAAAGTGAGAGTTAAAACAATATCTACTTTAATACGAATTACTAAAAGTTAAAACTAGGACGAGAACAGATCTGTTGTAATAAGAAAACTTCAAATGGTCTACCTTTTCTTTTTATTCCAATGGTAATATAAAATGGTATATGAATTAACCTATATAATACTACGCATTAGGCTTATTAAAATACAAGATTTTGTCAAAATTAAGCAAATAGAGAGAATCGTCTTTCCTTTTTATCCCTTAATAATATTTAATCTATAAATTTAATTTAGTTAAATATCTATCAACCATTCTTCTGTAAATACATACCATATGTTCATGCACATAGATTGTAACAACTACCTCAAAGCTCTAGGAGTCAACTGGCACTAAATCAAAAGCAGTTAACTAATAACCTTAAGTCATTGTCAGTGATTGTGATTATTATGACTTTAATTAGTTGATGTTTCCATTAGAATTTCCAATTGACAAGGCCAAGCTTAGATAGAACTTATTTTTGTTTCTTCTTGATGATTTATTAATTTTCAAGATCACAACCGTAGGTTTTCCAACTTTGGCCCCACCTATACCAGTTACCTTCGTAAGCATGCGTTAGAAAAGTATCAAAATATCAATAATAATTTTAAGAATAACAATTTTGTAAAAATGTTAATTTTTTGTAGTACATTTCATAAAACCAAACCACCAAACCAGATAAAATGAGAAAAAACGAGAGTGAGAGTAAGACCTTGAACGAGTGCAACTGCCGGGTTGGGGAGAGTGGTTTTTTTTTTTAATTTTTTGCAATTTAGTTCCTGCATTTGTCAACATTCACGGTACCGACCGATATTTTAACTACCGGCCTGTAAGATGCTAATACCGTTCTGTTTTCTGGCCATTACTAACTAGTATAAAACGGTATCCAAAACATTGCATATAATACCAATTATTTAGATATTATATTAAATTTACCGGTGAAAGGATTTGCATGCAAATAGGAATGACAATGGGTCGGGTCAGACTCAAGTGACGCCTGACCTAGCCTAGGGTCCGACGGGCCGATGACCCGATTTAACCCGACTTCACTTTTTTAAAAAAAAATTTGACAAAACAACGTTATTTTGCACCTTTCCGTCGGACCAAGAGCCGAGATAGGTCGTGATAGCCCCAAGCAGTCTTAGCCTGTGGCCCTATCAACCCAGGTTAAAGTCAAATTGGGCCAGGGCCAAAATTATCATCCCCACATTTAAACTCGTTTCCACTCCTATGCAAAATTCTGAGAACGATTGAAAACCAAAAACTAACCTTATCTCAAGTTTTCAAAGGTTATTTTATATATTACAACTGCCTCTTTAGCAATTATTAACGGATAATACTAAATCTATTCAAGGGTGTTTTTAGTGACTATTATTAGTTATTCTCATGGTTATCCTAATTTTGTTTACAAACTCTACAACTCTCTTTATAAGCTCAAACAACAACCTCGTGTATGGTTGAAGAAATTCAAGTCTATTATTTGTTCAGTTGATTTTCAGCAAAGTTCTAATGATTATCCACTTTTTAATCGTCATTCGCATTTATGAGAATCGAGCATTAACCCAAGTTACACTAATTTCTACATAGGAGAGCCATGAAGAGGGGCTTTGATAGTTTGTAAAAGTTTCAAGTCAAGCGCCGAAAGAAGCTAGAGATTCATCGAAAGCCATGAGAGGACCTTTGACAACGAGTATCGTAAAGAAGACTAAAGAATGTTGTTCCTTTAAAAAAAAAAAAGACTAAAAAAGTTCTCGTGAAGTTTTACTTCTTTTAAGAGAGTGAATTGATCGTCATGGTTTTGATTCAAGTGAAGGAACAAACTTTCGAAAAAGGTTACCTTGTTCTGTATGCAGTTCAAACAGTTTAGTTTTAACTATGCCAATGATCCCCAACTTATTGGTTGAAACCAAAAAAAAAAATTACATAAAGGGAAAGATGAGACAGTTACAAAATGGGTCGAAAAAAACAGGTTCTCGACTGATCCTCAGCAAGGAGAATATGACACCCGATGGGTGGAGCGTCCAAATAAGTGACTCCCAGATCAAAATGGGCAGCGTAGTGCGCTAGCCAGTTCGCACAGCAATTGCCCTCGCAATAAGTGTGGCAAGTTCAATCCGCACAGCTAGTTCAATCTAGCCAGTTCTTGAAATAAACAACCCGCACACACGCCCCGCTCCAAATCTATTAGCCCCTGGTCTCACAAGCCTTTTTAAAGAAAAGGAACCCTACTCAGACCATGCAGCTTACGCAAAATGTTAAAAAGTGATTGCTTTTCAAAGATGTAGGTCTGGTCCGGCAAACAAAATCAATCTACGACTCCAACTCTAAAATGTCCATTCTCTCTCACATCTCTTTCACTCACTCATATTGCACCACCCCCGAATTCCATCCATTTCATCAAATTTCTACATTTACATCGACTGCAAAAAGCACACCACATTATGTTACATTTCTTTTTAAGTTGTAAGACGAGAAGTATCCCCTAAAAATGAAAATATACATAAGGTTAATCAAAAACACGATCTATAGATCCAACTAGACATGGAAATTAACCCCACAAAGAAATGCAATGTTCCTTCTTCTAGAACTGAGATGTCCTACCCAATATTGCTCATCATCCACTCTACTTCTTGCCGCATGTTGTTGCCCTCCAAAGGCAATAGTTCTCCATTACCAAAGATGGGTCTTGTTCTTTTCTTCATGGAAGCAACCTGCGAAGCTGCACCAATTGGAGAAATAGGGCTCCCAGTTGAGGTCAAGCAGCTTTCAACAGAACAGTCACCAATCCGAGCTGGCATACGTGAAGCACTGTTGCTCTCTATTGCAGTCGCAAGTTCAGATAATGAAGGCATTTTCAAGTTATCAAGTGGAACAATTTCTTGGTATTCATTAGACACCTTGATTGCCAAATCTGAAAGCTCTTCCCTGGCAGCTTCAAGCCCAGCAGAGGCAATAGCCTGATCATTCAGAGCTTTACAAGCCTTTTCTAGTATTGACTGTAGGTATTTGCCCTGTGCTTCAATCCGGAGTTGCAGACGACGTTGCACCTGCTTACAGTAAAATTATGTACGAGAGTTTGTAAAGACCATTCATATTATACTCAAGAGATGATTCGTCATCATCATGCTGCCAAGCATTTTGACTTTATCTCATCCAATATCCTTGATTGACGCTAGAAGATAACCTATTGTGCATTATGCAAGTGCTCAAATATTTGTGCCAAACTGAAAGGGAAAGAGTCGCAATCACTTGACACAGGAATGATACCAACCTCCAGCTGCTCATGCAATCTTCGTTGGACTTCCATCTGCACTCTTAATGCCTCAGTAACCTGGTAGCCACTGTTTGAAAGATGAAAAACAGAAACTAAGCGAGGACATTGGAAGATCGCTAGAGGGGGCAATTTCAGGGCAAAAGAGAAAGAGATGGCATACTCGTTCAGTTCCTGTCCCATCATCCTTGATGATGTTGAAGTAGAGGAGACAGCATCCTGACTCTCTGCAACAGATGCTGCAAGCAAAGCCACATTAAGTTTGTGTAATCAACAACAATTGCAAGCACTGTAATTCATCACCACAAACAGCCATTCCATTCATCTAGTATGACATATGATAACAACCCACCAGTCCACCCACTCTTCATTCTCTATCTTTTAATCAGTTTATGCCTCAAATCACAAAACGCGAGAAAAACTGGCAAAAGAATTCTCAATTGATAAACAGATTGCACTTGTGTATATATAGGGCTTTGTAAACTGTAATGCAACAAAGGTACATGCAACATAAAAAAATCAAACTTGAAATTGTACAGCCAAGAGGTGCAAAAAACCCACTTCTAAAACAAATTCAGTTAAAAAAACTTCTATCAGTGTGTTTTTGTACTTATGCGCATAGGAAATGCCCAAAATCATAACTAAGTTGGTCAAGTTTATTACCATCCTTAGAGTTATCAGTTGACTCCTTGCATGATTGCTTTCCCATCCTGTATTTCTGCATGTACATATATAAAATAGAGGAAGAACTAAGGATAGCAGTGAAAATTATCTGAAGGCCAAATTTATTTGTGAGAAACATTGGTACAAACAAACCTGTAGGTGAGACTTCAAGTGATAAAGGGTTAGGCCTTTTACTCCCATGGTTCTCATAATAGTCTTTGGAGTTGCTTCTGTAAAACAATACCAATAGAAAAATGATTAACAAAAATGCAAGTAAACTTGAAGAATTCCTTATATCCCAAAGCCATTGACACAAAAGTCATAGCTATTCTTAACTGTACCACTGAAAGGAGGATGTCATCTGGCAGTCTCTATGTGTAAACAAAGGACTCCAGGTCCAAAATCGGTAACAGAACATCACAAAAGCTATATATAAACAAAGGATTTAAATGGGTAACAGAACATCACAGAAGCTATAATACTGTACAAGTGTAACGTTGCCCAGGCAAGACTTTACATCCCAAGCATGAAAAGTCTTAGTAAAGCATCCATTACAACTTCCACCCATCAGAAAACATCAGACTTTCTGACTTGTAAGGAAGTTTCTGAAATGTCATTTACTTGTTTGCTTCAAGCCTTTTAGACTAAGTTATTACACAAGCATTTCCTTTTGTATTAAAACCCAAACCTAGAGTGCAACTTTTCTTAAAGCAGACTGTACAAGATTTGAGCTTGTTGAATTAAATGGAAGTCCTATCTGAACATAACTATTGGTGCTCTTAAGTTGAATCTTTTTCACGTGCAAGCAGTGGAGAAGATACTATACTAATCCTGCTATGGCACTGGCGGACAGTTAAATTAGCTTTGGGATGGGGGAGAAAAATTGGACACAATTATCTTTTCATGCCTTAAATCAGCTTTTTTCTATTCATTTATTCAGGAATTCCACAGCACTTAGGAAAATATTACCACGTATTTTCCATCTATAGAAAACAAATTTATAAATCTAAAGATATCTCCTCGCTCCTGAATTGTGTTCAAAGAAGCATAATAGTAGGGTATCCAAGAGAGAGAGAGAGACAGAGACAGAGAAGTGACGTGTTGGCCTACAGTTCAGCAACACGACCCATTACGGCTCTTGTAACAGCAACGGCAAAATGATGATTGAAGATAATTTTGCAATTCAGTCAATATAGAAAGATGAAGACGTCAAAAAGAAGCCAAAGAGAAAGATAGGGATCA
Organism: Erythroxylum roigii; assembly: GCA_027576455.1. NCBI lineage: Eukaryota > Viridiplantae > Streptophyta > Magnoliopsida > Malpighiales > Erythroxylaceae > Erythroxylum > Erythroxylum roigii. The sequence continues at coordinate 16,066,403 of JANZXV010000001.1, read as the reverse complement.
GAATAACTCTTCTTTGCCAGTCAAAATCCACCATCCAAAGTCATCTATCCACCACTAAGCTCAAAAAATACGAACATCACAGCAAACAAGTGAAACCAAAAACAAAAGAGAGAAAAATGGGATCTTTTCTGAATTATACGAACCAGTCAACATAAAACCTCAGACTCAAAAACAACAAAGAAATGGCGAACCCAAAAAGAAAAAATCTGTCACCAAATAGACACAATCAAAACGGACATTCTGCACAAACACAACCAGGCCCAACAAAACCAGCATTCCAGAGACAGAAAAAGAACTAGAGCAAAAACTACACGCCATAGCCCAGTAACTCAAGTAAGCTTACATAAATGTTTATATGCACATTATGTACACTAATAACGAAACCAGACAGGCATAACATAAAGGAGGAGGAATATAATATTACGCACTGTCAGGTCCACCGAGCTGAGTCACGGCGTCGACGAATCTCTCATGGAGCTCCACCGTCCACCGGAGTCGGGGCTTCGGATCGGTCGTCAGAACCAAACACGCGTCTCCGGGCAAGTTGGTCCCATCCAACGAAACTTGAAACTCGTCATGCCCTATACTCCCATCAAGCGGCAGAGAGTGTAACGCCGGGTACATTTCTGTCACCGGAGAAAGTAACAGAAAGTGGAAGAAATGGAGCAAGATCCGATTTTAAGTATCCGGGTCGGGGCACAGAGCCCCCGAATAAAGGCTAGATGAGTATAGTGTATAGACGACGCAGTGTGTTGTTACTGTTGTATAACAGTATAAGAGACTCTCGGTCTTGGGGAGAGAGAATGAGTGTACTTGGACGTGCAGAACTTAAGACAGCGATGTGGTTCAAGGACAAGGAGTGTGCGGTGTGCTGTGTCCCTGCCTTTGTTATTTTCTCTCTCTCTTCCTATTTTATTATCAATTGTTTCTCTTTTTATGGTTCAAGAGAGGAGTAATAATAAACGGTCAAATTTTCAGTGGATGATATGGTTTGTTTTCAAGAGTTTTCTTTCATTTCTTTTTGGTTTTGGTAAGCTTTGTTTTGTTATGTTTGTATTTGTTTCGGTAATACAAAACTTCCAGTATTGATAATAAAAACAAATTGAAGGAGCTCGAGCGGGGATTAATTTAGGTATTGATGATTTAAAGGTATTTTTCTATAATTGAGACCTTTCTAAAACAATTCGTGAGAAACGAAAAAAACAAATTGAAAGATTTGTTCCCGAAAATAATCTTTTCAACTAAAGAATTTGAAAGTATGA
>JANZXV010000001.1:16038248-16052629 GCA_027576455.1 Erythroxylum roigii | reverse complement strand
ATAATAATAATAACATTAATTAATAATAATAATAATAAGTTTCAAACTTACAATAATAAATACAAATAAAATAATTAATAACAATAATAATAATAATAATAATAATAATAATAATAATAAAGATGATGACGATGACGATGAGTTTAATAATATAATTAAGGATAAAAATTGCTTATGTGGGGAGAGGTATAAATAGTAACCACTAGATTGGAATGAAAACTTGAAACCCACCTCTTTGAAGGGTTTAGTAGATTCCCAAATTTAATGGAATGAATCCATTCCCTTGGAATTGAAAACCCTAAAGTAAACACTACTTTTTACAATTATTCCATTCCTTCATTCTCAAACCCTCAAACCAAATACCTCCTAAATAAGGTCGCGGGTTTGAACTCGTATACGTAACTATTTAAAATTTAAGTCAGAATTTTTCAAGCGGGGATTAAAAATACCGATCTATAATTACAACCCTCCTAAGTCCTAAGACAGCTCGCGGAAAAAAAAAATCACTGACAAAATCTTAGAAGGGTTTAAGAGTTCATAAAACCTCCTAAACTTCAAATTGTACTAACAGCCACACTGATTCTGTGCCTTTCACAACCTCGTGTTAATCTCATAGTTACCCATGCTTGCCTTTCAATTCCTCTGTTCCAGGAACCTATCCTCTCTCTTTCGTAGACGCCGAGGTACCCCCTCCGTCTCTGTGTTTGTGAGAAGCATTATCAGTTTTCTCAATATCTAACTCTCGTTCCTGCGCAGTTGTTTCATGCCAGCCTGTAGTTGCTTCTTTTCAAGCCTTCTTCTCAACTCACATTGTTGGGGATACCCCAGTTCTTGTGAGTTTTGTCATTTTCGTTCTCTTTCTATTGGTTTGAGTGGTTCAATTCTTGACGAGTTCTTTTTCTTTGTTTCGTTTGAATTGTGCAGGTTAGAGATTTTATTCATTCTGCGTTATATGATCCCAATCATGGGTATTTCTCTCAGAGATCGAGGTCAGTTGGAGTCCTTGACAGGAGCATTAAGTTCAATCAACTCGAAGGTAATTCTATAAATTTATGATTTGTCTTTTGTCTTGTGGGTATTATGAGATTTATTTATTTATTTTTATATTTATTGAATTGATCTCAAAGATCAACAACTTGAGCGTATGATGATACTCCAACCCGAATGTGTGTGTAAAGCTCACACCAGCTTTTGGGTCATTAGTTTACAGACTTGGTTTTGTTTAAAAGTAATCCGCTTTGATCCTTTTCTTTTCAAAGACTCTCTAGCTCTTTGCTGCCTTTGGTGTCAAATCTGTTGCTGAGCGTTTTTTTGCTTAGGCAGAAAGGCTTACATGAACCATTTGGACAAAATCTACAAACAGAGTGACATATCGTGGTTTACACCAGTGGAACTTTTTAAGGTGATCTCTTTCTTACGCATGGTGCCTGTGAAATAAAGAAAAAGAAAAGACGACCATTATTACTTATCTCATTTCTAGCATTTTTTAATCAAAATTGATTATAGATAAAGAAAATGTTTTTCATTTTCTTGTAATTGACATTCTATGATACTGTGTTTGGTGTACCATACAAGCAGAGTTGCTACCAAAGAAAACTGCCATGTTAGTATAACGCATATACCTTCCAGCTAAATTGTGACCTATGCTAGGCACACTGGAAGAACAAAAAATCTGTACCTCCTTGATTGGGTTTATTTATAGCGTGAGCTGAACGAAGCAGTGTTTGTCGCCATAATTGGTTGCTCACATGAAAGTTTTGGATACCTTTCTACATATTAAAGCATTTATGCACAATGGTAATATTGAATTACTTGCAATCCTCACTCACTTCCCCCACTTCACAATACCTAAAAGGAAGGGTGGGGGAAAGGAATAAAGGAAAGAGATGTTTGAAGTTTAATTTTTTTGGTTATTTATTGTAAGATGAGTGTGCATAATATATCTTTATGGTCCCTGATGTCAAAACCATTTTTCCTTGTAGCCTTGGTATGCCCATGGGATTGCTGAAGCCATAATGCGTACAGCTAATCTTTCCGTTCCACTAAAAGTAAGGGCTATCTATCTCTTGATCAACCACTTACCGGATCACAATTACAAATATTATATGTCATTTACTACTACATCCGTTATTTATTCAACTTGCCTCTTTGATGTTACGTCATGTTCCTGTAATTATTGACATGCCTTCACACCTTGTTCTGGTGATAATTCAGCATATGCCTTAACTTGTCAAATTGACTTTTGTTCAGAATTATTTCATATAGATGCTTAATTATTGTATGCTCAACAGCTAACTTTTTTTCTGTTATTGAAAAGCTGATTGGTTAAGGAATAAAATAGCAGGATATTAGAAAATACATCAGCTATACTAACTCTAGCCTCTGGTTCAGCAACCTTACTTGATCTCCTGTTCTTTTTGTTGAGGTTGCATCAAATTGAAATTTTAACTTGTCTGAATTTATAAGGATTATGTAGCTTTAATGCTAAGTTTGTTGAACTTTTCTACTGACTTCCTCATCTATATATGTTTTTTCAATTCACTTGGTAAATGCAATGAAAATAATAACAATCCGTTGTTCTACAATGTGGACTCAGATATATGAAATTGGTGGTGGATCAGGAACTTGTGCGAAGGGCATAATGGATTACATTATGTTGAATGCACCTGCAAGAGTATACAACAGTATGACCTATATGTATGTGCCTTTGAAATTACATTTTCATGTTTGAAATAAGTTTTCTGTTTATGCTGAATTTTGGGCGTACACATAATTCCTCCTCATTTTCTGAAATTGTTAGAATTTATATCATGTATGGAATCTTTGTGCATGTCCTGACGGTTTTATGCCTACTATTCGTTCACATCCATAAGTTCACAAAGTGCTGTAATTTTGGAACAATGCTCATTCTTGGCTAATTGTTCTTTTCTTTAAGTACTACCAGGAAATAACTCAGGATGGGAAATTCCAGCTTATTTGGAGTTATCTTGAGTTCTTACTGGAAACATCAGAATGTTTAGTGAAACAAATAATTGAATGTGTTGTTGGATGATCGATGGTGGATAATAAAATATGACCAAGTTTACAGCGTGAACATGAAAATAAACATGCTGGATGTTTCTGACAGTAAATTGTACATTGATTGATGGAGAATTAATTTGATGAGTATGTGGTTGTAGCTCATCAATCATGCAACTCTTTCTATGTTTGTTTTGGTGTGCAATTGTCTTTGTAATTCTTGTATTACGGATCTTGTTCTGAAATGATTCTTTTCTGCAGCTCAGTGGAAATCAGTCCATCACTGGCTGAAATACAAAGAGAAACTGTTGGAGAAGTTGGCAGTCACTTGTCAAAGTTTAAAGTGGAATGTCGCGATGCTGCTGTTCGAAGTGGATGGGGTATGCTTTCTTCTTGGACTTGTTCAACTTCTTTTTGTTAGTTAACTGTAATTAAAGGCAAGTAGTCAGCAGAAAATCAGACTGAATATTTTAAATTGTGGAGGAATGAATGTGGATCATATTTTTATAGGAACCACTCCTCTTCCTTCTAAAATGGAGATACATGAAAATTTTTAATAAATTTCATTGATGTGTCAAGAATATGGTCAAAAGTCAGAACTTGCTCCACATAACAAATCTTGAGTTCTAGATGGGATGGGTTTGGCTCCCTCTACAACATCCTAGTCTATGGAAATCTCTCTGGGAAAGCATAAGCTGTCCCTGTATTTCCCAGGATTGAAATCAGTAAATCATTTATATAAAGGGAACTTAGTTGCTTAAAATAAACTTGCATAACATTATATATTCTCAAGGTTACAAAAATTTCCATTTTTCTACTCGACTTCTTTTTTTGTTAATGGAATTTGTCTTATGATTGTACAGAAATGCAATAAACTTGCATTGAAATATTTGAGAAAATAAAGAAAAACTTCAGTTGCATTTGTATTTTCTATATCTTGTGGTTTCATGGAGGAGAGTTCATTGTTTTTCTGTGAACATGGCCATGGTGAAATCAGTCTGTTATAGATACATTTTAATGCCTTATTTTCATTGTTTTCTTTAACACGCTTAATATACTTCACCCAGTTTTCAGCTGAATGTTTTCTTAGTAGTAATCAACCTCTAAAATTCACAATTGAATCTAATTTGTTTCGTTATAGGAGACTTGGACCAACAACCATGTTGGGTAATCATGTTAGAGGTATGTCCTATATTGGTTGATCCTTTTTTGGTTGAAAAATTGTTTCCTGGGGCCAACACCATAGACTTCTTGAGCTTTTGAAGATGATTGATGTTTTGCATTGGTTTCTTTCCTATAATGTTGTTGTTTGGAAAATTTTTTTCAAGTTTGTCCTAATTAATGCATGCTAAAAAAATGATATTATGCATCAATAGTTCAGTCATTTGAATAAATCAAACAGGTTTTCATTTCCACTGAGCAGAGCCCTCTCAATCTCTGTAACATGACACTAAGTGGTACAGAATAAGTTGATTATCACAACTTTCCTTCAAAGTTTAGGTGAAATGGTTGTATGATGATTCTTTATTTATCACCTTAATCTTATAAACTTACTATTGCAGGTACTTGATAATCTTCCACATGACCTTGCTTACTCAGACAATCAAGTTTCCCCATGGAAGGAAGTGTGGGTTGAAAAGCAGCATGAAGGGTAGGCAGTAATGTGCAGTATATCTCCCCCAATTCTTTTCTTGTGAGCTTTGTACTGGTCAATTCATACTGTTAAGTTAGAATGCATGGGTTCCTTTAAGTGATTGTTTTGCTGAGAAATATTGTGAGAAATTTTACACATCAACAATTGTGGTGGCCTTGGAATGTTTTAATCCAACTCCTATATAATCTGGCATCTATTATAGTAGAATTCCACTTGTAGCAGTTTACCTCAAGCAGGAGTGTACTTCTAAACGTTGTAATCTATTATTTCTTGTATATTGTATATGCAGTTAGTTGATAGGGCTTATTACACATCTTAAGTATCCCTTATCTTGAAATTTCAAGAAGTATTTTCTTAATATGCAATGGTGCAATAGAGGGAAAACTTACTTTTTCTTTTTGTTTACTGGAATTATACACATTTTAGCCAAAGACTTACTGAGTTGTATCGGCCACTAGAAGATCCATTGATTAAGCGTTGTATTGAGACAATAGAATCAGAAAACAGGCATTCTACTTCAATGAAGAAAAGGATTTGGTCTAAGATCTTCCCAAAACCTCGAAGATGTTGGTTACCAACTGGCTGCTTGGTACGAATTACGATGGTTCTTTCTCGTCAACAGATTCATTTCTTTGACTTACACCTCATTGAAAATGCAGAAACTACTAGAAGTGTTGCATGAGGCATTACCAAAGATGTCTTTAATTGCTTCAGATTTTAGTTACCTGCCTGATGTGAGTATACCTGGTGAAAGGGCACCTTTGGTTTCAACAAAGGTATATACTTTTCTATTTTTGTTGGGAATTGAACCACTAGTAGAGCTTGTTTATAATTGCCTAGGAAACACCATCTCCTGTGAGGTGGGAGGATTTGAGGAGAAAAAACAAATCAAAAGGCAACTTATACCATGTCTGCTCTGCTAGGTTGCCAAAGCAAAAACCAAGTTTTGGAATGACTGCAAACATTGTGGCAGTAAATCTATTGTTGATGGATCATACATCTTTTGCAAACCATGTATTTTGTCTTTTCCATCTCCACTTGCCCATATTATCTAGAAACTGTCTACATTTGTCTCAGTGACTGTAAACGTTAACTTTTTTGAATTTTTACTATAGTGTTTTATGATGCAAGTTTCCATTTCCTCGTTTCTTAATTGGCAAGCATGAGAAGAAAAATTAAAACTGAAGGAAACATTAGCACATAATTTTATGCAATTGATGAGGAGAGGTGTTGACATCAAGTGCTTTTCTTAGTATCCAATCAGTGTCTAGTCAAACCTTGAGGAGCAAATTATAAATGTGTAATCATCTTATTCTTGAACAAAGCTGGAAAGGGATCAACTTACATGGAATCTTTTACTTGATTTCATTTGCCAATTTCAAAAGAAATTTTAAGCATCAGGCGTATGTTCTTTTATGTCACTATTGCAAGAAAACTGTTATGTTGAAATTTCCCTCGAGATATATTGATGGCAGTGATTTTGGTTTGTTCTAGAAGTAGCATGTCTTTGAATCTAGAGAGAGGGAAAGAGATGTCGTTCTAAATGTTGCAACCTTTATTCCTTTTCAACAAGAAGAAATTATGTGGCTAAGAGTGCAAGGATATTGCTTGTGCCAGTGAATCTTTTCCTTTTTCTTTTGGTTTAAATTGTGGCACTAAAATCTTCATTGATTTGTTTTTGATGCTTGAGGATTTGAATGACTAGCAGCAGGACAGTAACTTTTCCCCTCTAATGCTGCTCAATCCTAGCTCTCATTGATGTATGATATATCATGAAGGAGAAATCTAGATGTCCTCTCAAATATGAACGACATGGATATATTGTTTGCTTCACCTGAATATATACAAAACCACGTCAAAAGTGATTCATAGTTTTCAAATTTTATACTGCAGAGAAATGGCCACAGCTTGGATTATGCTAGTTATCTGGATGCAAAGGTTTGTTATTTCTACACATCCATTTTGGTTGAGTTTTTCCTTTTATGTACTATGATGAAATAGAGGGTGGGGTTAACACTGTTGCATTGAAAAATATATGATTTATATAACCTGGGATTTTATACTCTGTCAACTAGTGTAGTCAATTCAATATGATGATTCCCTAAGTCACTGCTTCGCCTTGCTAAAACCTATAAGAAGCCAAAACTCGTCTCTAGAGTAAATTCATCAATGTAAGTTTTTGTAGAAAAGACTTTGTGGAAGCAATTTTTTGAGAGCTAGCTTTTATTAATCTCTGTGTTTTTAGTATGTTGTATTCTAATTACGTACGATATTCTCAACAAGTGTCGGTCCAACTGACTCACATTGATAGAATCTGGAGACATTTTGTATTAACTAGTTTTGAGTTTTCTTCGAAGATCATAATGATCGTTAAATTTTCACATTACAAAAGCATGACAAAATATGTTTGTTTTGCATTGCCCATTTGTTTAATTTGAGAATCTTAATGAGATTGTAGGGTGATGCTGATATCTTTTTTCCTACTGACTTCTGGCTTTTGGAGCGCATGGATCATTACTGTTCTGGATGGCTTCAATTGCGTGGAGATAAATCATCCAAGCAAGGGAAAAAGAGACGAACAATTGTAGTAAGTCCATTCTGTACCACATCATTCTCAATTTTACAATGACATAGGTTTTGTTGTCTAGAAGAAGCTTTACTTCTTCACTGAAAATGGTAATTACTTCTTCTACCTTGGGGACCTGTTATCGGTCATATATTATACATCCTTATGATCATCCTGTGTTGATCAATCTATTCTGTTGTTAGTATTCACGCATGCACTCCAATAGATCAAGTGAGATACCTACAGCCATTCTGAACTAGTTCGGGATCCAGGATTACTTTTAACTGAACTGCATGAGATAGCTTGTTATGAGCTATAACTTCTTTCTTGCAGCTTGATACTTCATCCTTCATGGAAGAATTTGGATTGCCATCCAAGACAAGAACTAAGGACGGATACAACCCGATGCTGGATGACTTCAAGAATACTAAGTTTTACCTCAGTGTTCCGACACATAACATAAAATAGGTTATCTGGAGCTTGTCTGGTAAAAATAATCTCCAGGAAACCATATGGTTGCAGAAGGTAAGCTGCCTGATTGAAACAAAAGAATGAGATTCATAGTAGAATTTTTGTGTCTGGTGGGGACTGGGGGAGGGTGAGTAGAGGAACGGTGGATAGTCACTGGAAGGAATGGAGTTGGAAGGATAGTCTTCAAGAAAGAAAATTAGTTATACAAAATTTCAAGATGTAGATGACATTGAGCAATACAGGATCTTTGGAAGGCCTGGGAAAATTTCCTTTTGAATTCTGGTCCCGTTGTATTCTTGGGAATCTCTTCCATTTGTAATAATTCTTCCAATTACAAGAGCTTTGTTATCTTTTCCTTCAATTCTGCAACTTTCTTGGTATTCATAGTATTTTGCTTTTTCTCTTTTGATTCCCTAATAGTTAATTGCAAAAGACCATACTCTTGGTGAGTATTAACCAAGTCCATCACATGTAGGAAAGTTAAACTCGGCTTTGTAGTTGACTGGTCAAAATAAACAAGCCAAATTGGATTTTACTACCTTTGGATAGCGTCATTGAAGTTGTCCATATAGTTGTAGGTTAGCTTCATTGAAGCTGTCGTTATAGAAGCCTATAAATATGGCCATTGGCCATATGATGAAAAGTATGCGTAGAGAGAGAGTAAAAGTTTGGGTTGTTAGCTTTAACATAACGAGTTTTTGAGTTGTGAGAGTTTGTAGTATGTGAGTTTGTCTCTGTAAAATTTGTATTCTCTCAATCAATAAAGTGAAGTGTATTTTGACAAACAAGTTTATTTTTGAGCAATCTAATTGCCAACATCTAGTAAGAGCCAAGTTAGAGTGTTCAAATAGATCAAGATGGTTTCGAGTACAATAATTGAAGTTTAACAAGTTCAACTAATGCAATTATCTATTTTCAAGTTTGAATGCAAAAACAAGCAATGTGGAAATGCTTAATGGAGTTATAATTAAGAAGCAATGGATATGGTGAAATTTTGGAGAAAGACTTAGAAGAAAAAGAAACATCAACTACTAAATAATCAATATAACTGATTCGTGATCGTTTATTAAATGAAAAAGCCTTGTTTTTAATTCATCAATTCGCAGAGATGCTGATGCTTGAAAAAATATTTCATGCTAAAACAAGAGAGGCTTGGGATATTATGCTCAAAATGTATGAAGGAGCAGACATAGTTAAATGAAATACGAGTTGATGGAGCAAGGTAAAGATGAAAGTATTCGTGATTATTTTTCACAAATAGAAAAATTGATCAACGAGATGAAAAATAATGACCATGAAATTATGGAGAAGATCATGAGCACATTGCCAAGTCAATTTGATTATGTTGTCAAAGCCATTGAAGAGTCTAAAGGATTGCAGTTCATGACTTTCAATGATTTGCAAGCCTTATTAGAGTCTCATGAAATGCGTATGAATGAAAAATCACCAAACACAACGGGATAAGTACTAAAAGCCCAAGTAAATTTGAGAAATGAGAAGGAACTTGAAATTGGCAAAATAGAGCATACTCAAAGAAGTTCAAATTTTAGAGGTAGAAGAGGCAAAGATTTCAAAACCAATTTTAGACCAGGAGCAAAAGGAGGGTGAATCTCTCCGTGATAAATCCAATATTCAATATTACAAGTGCAAAAAGTTTGATCACTATCAATCTGAATGCAAGTCACACATTTAGTGCCATAATTGTCACTATAATAAAGAATGTCATGCTCGAAGACAAGAACATAAAGATAATCGAGCTGGAGTCGGTGAGAATAATAACCCAAAGACATTGTTGATGGCCGCTTATGAAATCGGTAACAGTGACAATTGCCAATGGTTGTTAGATTCAGGTTGCAATAATCACTTAACTGGAAATAAGGAAGTTTTTGCCGAATTAGATGAATCATTTCATTTTTCAGTAAAACTTTTTGATAACTACCAGATTCCAGTTTTAGAAGGAGGAAAGATTGTTATAAAATTGAAGAATGAGTCTTTAACTTACATTTCTGATGGCATTATGTTCCTACTCTTTACCAGAATCTATTAAGCGTTAGACAACTATCTGAAAAAGGTTACGATTTACACTTTAATAAAGATGGATGCATCGTGAGTGATATAAAAAAGGCATGATTCTAAAGACGAGAATGGCGTCCAAAGTCTATTTTCAACATATCTTAATTACGGTAATTCTTTTTGTTGTAATACTATGACCATCAATGATAATTGGCTATGACATTTGTAAAGCATTAAGTTTCTTGCAAATAAAGAGAGAGTTTCAAGTTTGCTAACCATTCAAGTTCCTGATCAAATTTGTTAGTCATGTGTAATAGGAAAAAAGCGTAAAGATCCATTTCCTATAAAACAAGCATGGAGAGCCAAACGTCCATTAGAGCTCGTGCATTCAGATCTATGTTATGTGGAGGCTCCATCAAATGGAGGTAATAAATACTTTATTACATTTATTGATGATTATAGAAGAAAGGCATGGGTTTATTTTTGAAGAAAAAATTTGAGGCATGTAAAGTACTTAAGAATTTTGTAACGTATATTGAAAACAAAGTGATTATTCTTTTAAGACCTTGAGAACAAAGAGGCACATAATATATTATTTGTGATGATTTCTTAAGAAAGCATGGAATTAAGCATAAGTTGACAACTAAGTGCACTCCTCAACAAAATGGAGTGGTAGAAAGAAAAAACATAATTGTTATGGATATATATGGTGAGAAGCATGTTATTTTATGGTTGCATAGCATATTCACATTTACCTGATGAGTTGAGAAAGAAGCTAGATGACAAGGCAGAAAAATGTATATGTTTTGATTATAGTATGGAAACAAAAGGTTATAAGTTTTATAATCCAAAGACTCAAAAAGTGATTATCAGTCGAGATTCTACTTTTGAAGAAGATGGAGCATGAGATTGATCAGAAAAAGAAAAGAAATCATTGCCAATACCGATGTTTATAAACAATTAATTGGAAACGACTAATCAAATTGGAGAGACGTCTTCACCTCCATTTCTTGAAGAGTCAACACATGTTGATCCTGAAGTGACATCTCCTCCTGCTTCACCTTCACTAAGGTGCTCACAACAAGAAAGCCATCCACCCACTTATTTGAAAGATTACCAAGTAGGTGATGATGAAAATGATGATGAAGTTGTAGCCCATTATGCTTTCTTTGTAGATTGTGATCCATTAATGTCCGAGGAAGTAATAAATGATGATCGTTGGGTTAAAGCAATGGACGAAGAGATTAAAGTAATCGATAAGAACAATACATGGGAGCTAACTACTCTCCTAGAAGGAAATAAACCAATCAGAGTCAAGTGGGTATATAGGACAAAGTATAAACCCAATGAAGAAATGGAACGTTTTAAACTAAGGTTAGTAGCAAAAGGATACAAACAAAAGCATGATATTAATTATTTTGAAGTACTTGCCCCAGTTGCCAGATTGGATACTGTGCGGATGATCATTTTTATTGTTTCTCAAAGAAATTGGAAAATATTTCAAATGGATGTCAAGTCAGCATTTTTAAATGGTGTACTTGAAGAAGAGGTCTATATTGAGCAACCATCAAGCTATATGAAACAAGGACAAGAAGGTAAAGTTTACAAATTGAAGAAGACACTATATGGATTAAAACAAGCATCACAAGCATGATACACCCATATTGATGCCTACTTTCTGAATAATGCATTTCAAAGGTGTTCGGATGAGCATGCTTTGTATATCAAAATAAACAAGGATGAAGATATCGCAATTGTTTGCTTATACAACTTAATCTTTACTGACAATAATTCTAAATTATTGGAAGAATTTAAGGAAGCCATGATTGCTCAATTTGAGATGACAGATCTTGGTTTGATGACTTATTTTCTTGACATTGAAGTAAAGTAAACAGACAAAGGTATATTTATTTCTCAACAGAAATATGCGCATGATATTTTGAAAAAGTTCAAGATGGAAGCATGCCAACCAATTTTAACACCAGTAGAGGAAAGATTAAAGCTTGTGAAAGATGGAAGTGGTGTATTGGTTAATGCAGCTAAATTTAGAAGACTTATTAGAAGTTTAAGGTACTTAACAACAACAAGGCCTAATATTATTTATGGAGTTGGAATTGTGAGTAGATTTATGGAAACACCACAACAATCCCATTGGTAAGCTATAAAATGAATTTTGAGATACATTAAAAGTACACTTGATGATGGAATATTTTATTTAAATTCTAACATGGTGGAGTTGGTAGGATATACATATAGCGATTGGGCAAGAGATATTGAGAAATGAAGAAACACCTCGGGCTATGTTTTCCATCTTAGTTTTGGAGCATTTTCTTGGTCCTCAAAGAAACAACAAGTAGGAGCCCTTTCAACGACAGAAGCTGAATACATCGTAGCATCGAATTGCGCTACATAGGCAGTATGGTTGCGGAAAATTCTTGAAAAATTGCAGCATCAACAACTTGGTCCTACAAAATTCCTTTGCGATAATACATCAACAATTTCCTTGACAAAAAATCTAGTCTTTCATGGTCGTAGCAAACACATTGACATCAAACATCACTATATTAGAGATTTAGGAAAAGACAAAAAGATTGTGATTGAGTACTGTAAGTCTAAAGATCAAATTGCTGACATTTTTACAAAGCCATTGAAGGTTGAATTGTTCTTGAAGCAGAAAAAGATGCTTGGAATGTCAAAACCAAGTTTAAGAGAGGATGTTAGAAAGTTAAACTTGGCTTTGTAGTTGATTGGTCAAAATAAATAAGCCAAATTGGATTTTACCACCTTTGATACATGGGTTGTTGATCCAAGTTTTAATTGTTGGATCTATTATTAACCTTAGTTAGATTGTAACAGATGAACATGAATTGCCCAACTCAAGAAAGAAGCCTCTCATAGGATTATATACCATGGCCCACTTCACATATAAACTTCAGAATTGCAACCATTTCACTTCTACAATATCTTCTCACGCCCATTTGTTCAAGTGTGGGCTTTTGGCATTTGGTACTTTCACTGCTAATTATCTTAACAACTATTACTTAAGGCTCTAGAGAATAGACTATATGCTAACTGTTTGAAGAAATGGCTACATCGAATGTCGTCTCCTGGTCTTTGCTTATGGATAGTTATATTGACATAGGCTAACCTGATTTTACTCTTTGGATCTATATAAGAATGCTAGAGAGTTCAGTTATGCCAAGTGAATTCACATTAGCAACTATGAGTAATGCATGTTTATTGGTTACAAACCTTAAAATTGGTAAGAAACCATGCCTAAATTGCGATTTTAGGGTTTCAATGCAACCTTGTGATGTGTAATTCATTGGTTGATATGTATGGGAAGTGTAATGACATGGATAGAGTGGGGAGGGTCATTGATTTGATTAAATATATTCCCTAAACAAATGCAAAGAGATAAAAGAATTAATAATTGGGTATAAGAAAGAAAGCATATAGAGAGAGAAGATTATGACATAGGACCCAAATTTGTGTGTTTTTTTTTTAATTTTTGGGGTCTTTTCCACATAAGGTGCACATATAACATAACACCCATAAAATAAGAAATAATGCCACCTATATTTTTTTAATGGAGGTTTGACAAAAAATGCTGAGTCAAGATCCTTTTTAAATGTTTATGAAATGTTTAGGCTCTTTTTGTATATATTGAAACATTAGAGTTTAATTGAATTTTGGTTAAAACCTTAGGGCCTAATTTAACCCTTTTATTAATACAAATTAGACTTTAATGATTCATGGAATTCAAAATAAATTATAATATTTTTAAAACGTTCAAATTAAACTCTTTATAAAAGGAAAAATAGACTAAGGCATGCCTATATCAATTTTTTACCACTTCCTCAATGATGTGGTAGATATATATTACTTTTAAGTAACTTTATGGAGCCTACAGTGCCATATGGCACTCTGTGACCTATCTAACTTAAAAAAACATCAATTTTAATTTATTTTTTTTGACAAATCTTATCAATTTTTATCAACCCTATATCAAATTAATTAACCATAATCTAATAAATTAAAATCCCAATTTATTGAACCCTAAATTTATTCTCAATTTGTTTTAACCTTCACTCTTTTTTGTAGTACTATTCATGGTCCAAATTTTCTTCTCCTTGTTCCTTGAACCTTAGAAGAGTGGAAACACCATCTTTAGGAGAAACACTCAGTTGTCTATGCTTCTACTTCTATTAATATATGCTTTCCTATTGTTATTCTCTAATCTTCTACATATAGTTTAAGCTTTTATAATACTCTTCTCTTTACTTAAAATTTCTTATTTAATATCAGCCATGTGATGCTCTATTGGTCTTTCAAAGATAGCTTGTAGCATCCCTCAAGCATCTTGTTTACCATTTCCATAAGCTCTCTTTGGCCTTTGGCAATTGCTTGAGCCCTTGATGATGGAGACAAAAACCGATAATAATTGTACTAATGTGTATGGACTTTTGGTTAGACTATTTCTCTAAAAGGAGGTATAGAAACATTGGGCCGTTTGGTTTCACTTTTATTTTTCTATTGTTGTTTTTGGTTTTTGGTTTCTGTTTCCTGTTTTTAGTTTTTGTTTTTTTTTTTCTCTAAAAAAACGAAAACCTGTTTGATTGAGATTTGCAATATAAAAACTGAAAAAAACCTGTTTAG
>JANZXV010000001.1:15957332-15974272 GCA_027576455.1 Erythroxylum roigii | reverse complement strand
CAACACGTCCATGCAAATTGGTCAAGTGTTTATAAAGGTTACATATATAAGAGTTTATTTTGGCAAGTGGTGAGTTACATAATGGAAGTAAAGTTTAATGAGGTAATGGAGTAATTGAAGAGTTTATTATGGTCACAATAGCCAGGAAACTTTGTCTTCATTTTAGTTGTACAAAAAAGTGTTTTTTTATAACAAAGTATATCAATATGTATAATGCAGTGAAAAAGCAGAAGGCCACCAAAAACTTAAGTCCCTTCATCTAATTTCAATAACCGTCCAGTTCGAAGACCCACATAATCAGTATCTACAAGTTTAAATACTACATCTTTTATCTTAAGAAAAGAGAAGAGAATAGTTAGTAAATGTTCACATTTAATTTTAAGTTATTTTGTCTATAATTTATATAACATTATAATTCCTTTTGTTTATATAGGCAACTAGAGGATATAGAGTAACATTTGAGGATGTTAGTTGGAATACCTATTTTATGGTAAACTTCACACATCTGTTGCCCTGAATGCCCAGTATGACATCCAGTAGAAACTTAGGCCCACGGAAGGGAGAAGGAGAGCACTTTTTCTTCCAATTTTATTTGTTGGGTTAGGGCGGCCATTTTACCAGAGGTTTGTGCAGGCCGCACGAACTTGAAGCTTCAAGCTCCAAAACTTTAGTGGTTAAGCTGACCAAGCAAGTCATTTGTAGTCATTTAAATACATCTTTACATTACTTATATGTAATTATAAGGGAGATGGTCATTTTTGTCTTTTTAATCCTTTATTCTTTATAGATGGGTGGAAGTCAACGTCAAGTGATAAAATCTCTTAATACTAATGCAACAACTACTCAAGCTTCCCAAAATACAACTAGTAATACAAATCAAACTAGGAGGAGGATCAAATTGAGGGTAAAAATATCGGCTTTTAGAAAATCTCAATTTGTTGATGATTGAAAATCTCAAGTAATAAAACATATTAAAGAAGTAAAGAATATGAATAAATTTATGTTATTCTTGATGGAATTGTACAAAGGGTATGATCAAATGAGAAATTGGATGGTATTACACAATTCTTCACCTATTATTAACAAAGATTATTTGATGATATTGAGAGTAGAAGCTTCAAAAAAGGTTCAAACAAGTTTTGAAGGCCTGAGATAAGTGATCAAGATGAGTACACAAAATAAGTAATCAGATTGTCATAAAATCATAAAACCATTCATCAAAAAGGGATAAAAAGAAGTTTTTAAGTCAAAGAAAGACAAAGGTAATTGTAATTATTATCACCAAGATGAGTACACAAAAGATAATTTTTTCAAGCTAGTGAGGTTGGTAGTTATCGGTAACATTGTAAAGCTTACCATTTGAAGAGGAAGTAAAAGGATAAATTCCCAAGCTGGAATAATTGATTATAGATATGTCAATGGGTCGGGCCTGCCTGTCAATTGTTTATAGAAAAACTTCAAAAACGACTTCATTTTGGAAGTAACAGTCAGGTCATGGTCGGGCTCGTGGCTCGTGGCTCGTGGCTCGATCTGGTCGACCATGGTCGGCCCGTAGCCCACCCATGACCCCTTAACCCGAGCCAAAATTAGACCAGGTCAGGCCCTTTTTGACATATCTAATTGATTGTTAGGGTAGAAGACATCATGAGATTGCTCAAAGGAAAAGGAGGGATTATGCAAAACTGTCAATGCAAAAAGAGTGGAGAGAAAGCAATTTCTTTTGTTGGTAAACCTGATAATATCTATTTTGCAGATGTTGGATGCAAGCTTCTGGATCATTGATACAAAAGTTATAACGATTCCTAACCTAATTGTTTTCCAAAACTTATTCAATCTTGACAAAGCTTTCTTGTTTTACTTGATGGATAACCAACATGATGATAAAGTTGAAAATGTTCATTTAACTTCAGAATTCCTCTTACATGATAGACAAGGGAAGTTCTTCTACAGAAAAATTTGGGGATGCATATTGTAAAAGGTTGTGTCTGATAGAAGAGTTACAAAATTAGATATAAACAACATTACATATCCAACAAGACACGAATAACATATAACAAGTTCAATTTTTTAGACAGCATTACAAAAATTACAAGATAAAGCAGTAAGTAAAAGTAGGTTGCAGAATAAGAATGGATGTGGACAAAAGAGACAATGTTAGTTACCCTCCATTCTCACACCGTAAACTAGATTATGCACAACCCAAAGAAGATTTGAGAAATTATATTCCTCAAGAAAGACAATGAAGAGTGGTGTGAAATGCTTACTACAGCTACTAGTTTACCTGGTGCAAACACAGACAACAATGAAGAATGGGTGCAACTGGTTATAGCTAGTGGGAATAGGAGCCATAAATGATTCTAAGGTTTTAGTGTTTATGATGTGTTGCCGAACACTAATTAAATTTGGTTTATGGATAAAATTGATTTAATTATATAATTAAATATAAATTAAAGGAGATTAATTTATATAATCCAAAAAATAAAGTAAGATTTATAACTATTGCTAAAATTTTAGGAGCTTAATGTGTCACATATAAAGAACAGTTAAAAAAAGAAAAAGTAATTTAATAAAGTTGGACTTTACTATAAAGTTTGAAAAACTTTAAAATCAAATATAAGATATTTAGATAAGGATCAATATTAAATAGTGAATCTTATTTGAACTTAATTAGTATTTAATTAGAAGAACAAATTAAAATTAGATTTATATTTTAATGAAATTACTAAAAATTTAAACATTATTACTAATACGCATCGACTCTATATGAGTTATCACTCTTAGTTTATCCTCCTCCGTAGTACTTATAGAGTTTTTTCAACTCATTTGTGCGAATACCTTAGAAGATGTATATTTGTGTGACTATAATAATTGTGAATAATGTATTTCAAAAATTAATCCGATGAAAATTGCAAGAAAAAGATATCAAGATTTATAATAAGATACAATTATATTTCACACTTTATTATATCTATACACTAGTAGATGAAACTAACTTTAACATTTAAAAAACCATAAATAATTTTATTTTTCTTTGGACGCGCACGAAAACCATTCACCAGTCACCACCAGTGGTTATTCTGTTAGTCACAAGCCGACAACTCTCTTCGCTGTTGCTTTACCACCTCTGTTTATAATTACTGATTCTTAGGAATTTCCATGAGATTTAAGCAAATACTCTTTCAATATCTCACAGTATTTTACTATCACGATTTTTCTGTTTCATCTGTACAAATATAAACAAGTAGTAGAATTTCAGAAGGTATATTAGTCATTGAATATTTTAGCATATCTTGAATATAAGTACTGTACCGAGAAGTTTATTCCAAAACAAAATGAAAGTATTTTTCCTAGAAAATAAATAACGTACATATCGGCTTATTTGTTGGTGACCTAACTATTGATATTTTGTATTGTTCATGTAAGAATATACCTTTTTAAAATTTATTTCGTTATAATTCTCTCTTTCCTTTTCCCTAAAAGGAAAAAGGAAATCTTTGTTGCCATGTTATTTACGAGACAGAATCTAGCTTAGAAGTGGACCTTAAGGAAAAGTTACCCCAGTAGTAAACGGGCACACATTTGCTCATCAAGTCATATGTAAGGAAAAGGATAAAAAGCTCGAGTTTTACGAACTGTAGATACATAGAAACAAGTGGACACCGACAGTCTAATATTTAAGGTAGTGTCATTGAACAGAAGCATGGCTTATCCCAAAGTGACAGCAGAAAAGCGAAAACCAATGTGCTGCTTTCAAAATGACGTGCTTGGCTCTGTTCAACAACTAGAATGTTGTAAAGACAACGTTACTCTTGCCGGAAGGGAATTATACAATGAGAATCCTCTTGGAGGAGGCAGATTTGTGGTCTCCACCTTCCTCACCCTCAAAACCACTAAACTTAAAGCTATAGATACCGAATGAAACAGTTCAAAGATCAAGCTTCAGGTTCCCCATAAACTTGGAGGACCAAAATAAGGGGTTGCACAACCAGTTCCGGTTTAATTTGGGTTGAGGCAACAGGCATATGATGCCCCCTAAATTACGAAGTGTATTCAAAAGGCTGAGGTGGTTGAGGTTCCTCATCAACAGCCATGGCCGATGCAGAACCATGCTGCTGCCCTGCTGCTGAACCACCAGCAGGAGACGCTGTTGATGCTGGCGCATCAGTTAGAGAGAGTACTTCAGGTTCAGTTGGTAGCATATCTCTGAGAAGGACAAATCCTGAAGGTGCCAACTTCACTGGGACATATCTGCTACCTTCAATGAATTTAATAAATTTCTCTTGGGCAGGAACCACCCTGGCTGGGTTGGTCAACATTTCAAAGGAAGGCTCAGGCTCTGCTTTTTTATCTGGTGGATTATCAACCTGCCAAAGGTATATGATCATCAGTTTAAGTTGACACAGATACAAAACTCATTAAACTCTTCTAAGATGGACCAGCTTTTCAAATCATTTATAAGATAAAACAGTTATCCAAAACTTACTCAAGGAAATAACTCAAGCTTATGAAGGGGAATCAGAAAGACTACCTGCATAGAATCCCCGTCCTTCTCAGCAGAAGATTTCCCTTTTCCAGAATGTGCTGCAGCAGATGATGATTCTGCTCCAGTTGCCTTCTCAGAATTAGCTTTCTGGTCAGCTTCTTTCTTTGCCCTTGCCTTGGCCTTTGCTGATGTTGAGAGAACTGCTGTTGGAAGTTTCACAGTTGATGTGGTAGTAGGAACAGTCGTGGGTTTGGGATACTCAAACAGGGAAGGCTTTGCATTTGAAATGAACTCAAACTTTGGAACTTTCAAGTCATAGTTCAGTCCAATAAAAGCAGTGGGTGAGAATGACAAGCTTATAAAATAAATTAGGGGGTACCAATACCAGAACTGGCTGAAAACAGCAAGGCCAACAACTGCAGTGATTTTATCATGTTTCGATTTAGACAGCAACCTTATGGTCACATTCCTCCCACCAGCATCAAGTATTCCAGAAGCAAGAATAGCTCCCATCTTGCTCATGGTGTCTTCATGCTTATCAAGAATAATCTTTTCCAGTTGCCGCCTAAATTAAGAGACATTAATCAAGGTTATGCTTTTAAGAAGTGTGAACGGGAAAAATTCTTGTTCTTTTAGCAGTAAAGCACTAGTAGTCTATCAAGAGGAAAAAAACTGTCTTGTAATACCTAAATGTACCAACACGAGAATCACTAGCTTCATTCATCTGAACCATGACCATGGCCATTGCAATAAGGGCACCTTGTCGAACAAAATCAACTACATCTGAAGTCAAAGGTTCAAGCAATGATATAGCTTCACTCAAGCCAGTGCCAGCACATGAAATGCCCACTGCAAGTGCCGCACCATAGCGCACATGCGGGTTGTAGGACTCAGATAGCAAGGAGACAATCCGGGGAGTCTAAATTATAACATGGTTAAGTGAGCATTCAAATTACACCACAAATTAATATGAAAGCATTAGAAAAGTTTGGACAGGGATGGGTAAATGTTTAACAACAGGTACATTATAAGAGAACAAGTACTAGTATGGATTATAAAAAGCTAGATGCAACTTATCAAAATAGCAGTTCAGAAAGCAAGAAGAGGAACCAAACCTGCTCTGGCTCAGAGTAAAGGACAAATCCAAGAGCAAGAACAGCTGTCCTTCTGACATCATCACTCACATCTGATACAGCAAAGTGCAGTAGTTGGCGTATGGCTTTATTGTTTGCTGTTCCACTGTAGGCCAAAGCCAATGCATACATGCCACCATAACGAAGTATGGGATCTTGATCTCGGGTCATCTGTTCAATTAGTGTATCTGCTTCCTCTTCTCTTCCATAAACTGTAAGGGCTATACCCAATGCTAATCCTCTGCAGCGTAACAAAACTTTACAAAAATGCACTAATGCTGAGCCAGACACTTTTTCTGAAAGAGAAGGACAACTTTACCTAATGATTTTCTCATGCTGTGTCTCATGAGCGTAAGCAAGCATTTCACCAGCTTTCTCACTGGCAGTTCCAACCATTAGCAAGCCCATACTAATTCCAGCAGCTTCACTAGCAACAGCACTATCAGTGTACAATGCACTTTTTATGTCATCATATATATCTTCATCAGCAGTTCCAAGAGCTGCCAGACCAAGACCTAAGCATGCACCATGCTGAATAACCTGCAAAATCTCCATATTAAACTCTAGGTAGGCAGCTTGTCTCAAAAATAAAGCTAAAAGCAAGAATCATGACCAAAGCATACCTCTACATTTGTGCTGCGTAAGCTTTCACGAAGGAATTGTTTGATTCCCTCACCATGGTTGGCATGAATGAGACCAAGAGCATAGAGAGCACCACCTTCTGAATAAGGACTGCCTCCCCCACCAGCTCCACCCTGAGGTAAATATGGCGCCATCAGTGATCTCCCCTGTTGCAAATGTCCTCTGTGAATAACACCAAGACCTGCCGTTGCACTAAATTTAGCCCAATTTGTGGCCCTGCTCAACCAGTCCTGCCAGTTGATATGAGCCAAAACAATTAAGTAATCTAACAAAAGAGCATAGGGAACAACAAAAAAAAACCATAAACCAACAGTTAATGAAAGATAAAAAGCACTCTACAACTATGACTCACAAGATTCTCCCTTAGGAATGTATCCACAGTTGTTCCAGCATGCATGATTGCATTAGCATAAATTGTTGCACTATGACAGACACTATTTCTCATCTCAACAGACTGCTTTATTGTCTTCAAAATGAGTAGATCTGACCTGCAAGCAAATAAAAAGAGCCACTTTTACATCCATGGTAATCCTCTCCAAGACAACCAACAATTAAACTGCAAGAGATAATATCTCAATGAAAAGACAATCCATACTTGTTATGACTGTACAAGAACTGCAAAGTTAACTGTATTGAGGTCTCTCCACATAAAATGCCTTTGATCTTTGCCAACCTCTCAGCATAGATTGTCTCATAAATATCTATCTCATTTACATGCTCAGTGACAGCTGCAGTTCCTTCTGTCATTTGAACATCCTCTGCAACAGCAGGATTTTCACTTTGAGCAGATTCAGGGTTAGATCTTGGTGGCACAGATACTGCAGGTTGTAACTTAGGAGCTGGCAGACGATCTCTAACATTTAAGAGAAAAGCCTGGTGTTCATTCTCCACAAGATCAAAGGCTATCTGGAATGCCAAGAGAGTTTCATCCTTATTTCTGGAGCGTAGGAGTTTTTCTAAAATGTTTGCTACACCATCAGGTTCATCCAGAAACATCAAGCATTGGCATATGCTCACAAAATCAGGAGAAGGCAACTTTTGATACACATTAACAAGAAGACGAAGGACCTGCAAAAGGAAGACTATATCACAGAACACCCTAACAATCAATCAATTAGTCCCAACATTAACACTTCATCCACAAGTGAAAATGAGGAAAAAAACTTGGCTGCAAAGGTACTTCCACACCCATGCACATGCAACATGCAGATTTAATCAGTTCATTCCCTGGCTACAGCAGAAATACCAACAATAACTTGATGAGCTAGCCCAATAACCTACTTACCTCACGCCGATACTCTCTAAGATTAACAAAAGAATGAGAGACATTAATGCAATAGGACAGGCTTCCATTAACATTATCACTCCTTGTGATTGCTTCCTCAAGTTTGTCCAACCTTCGGCATTCAATGGCAGTTCCCATTGCCTGTTGATATTTTCCATCCACAATACACCTAAAAGAAAAAATGGTAAGATAACAAAAAGCACCATAGAATATAACAACTTAGAGGGTTCACAATCGCATACTTATCCAGCATTCTCTCTACAATGGCCTCCAGCCTAGGGTCGACATCTGTAGAATCACCTGATTCAGCTGCCTTAGTCCTGAGACTAGCATACTCGTCTATGGCCTTGGCTGAAGAAATAGACAGAAAATTGTCACATCAGTAACTCAGAGATTTATTGTGAAACTTGGGTATATCATATCAATGTGTCATTAGAGAGTAAAGTCAAAATTATACGATAATGGATTGCAATCAATTGAATAGAAAGTGAAAAATCATGCTGATAGTTCAGAATATCATGGTTCATTCTACATCATAATGTAAGCAAGACTCTGAAGCCTCTCAATCACATCCATATGCTCAATGATATGAAAACAATGCAAGGTGATCAGAATGCTTACCAAGAAGAGTGTTAACATAATCAGAATCCTCAGAAACATCAAACAGGGAGCCAGCGCCAAGGGCATACGATAATGAATCATTAAGTTCACCTAAGTAATAAAAGACCTGAAATAAGAATTCAGTTAAACAAAAGATCATCATCATTTTTTTTTTTTTTTTGACATTGAAGGATAACATCAAAACGAGATTCACAACTAAGAGCTTATCATTACATGAAATCTCCCTCACATGCATCTACCAGTCCTATTTACAAAAAAAAATGACAAACTACAGCTGCTATTAAGCACAACAGTCAGAAACTTATTTTGACTCAAGAAAAAAACAAGATAAAGCCATACTTCCATGAACTAAGGATACAATGTACAGTTACGTTATTCCATTGTAACAGTGTAAAAAAGAGAGAGAGAGTAGCAGGGTTGAAAGAAAAGAAAACAGTTGCAACCTTCGAAACAAGTAGTGCAGCAAGTTGTCTTTGATGCTGATCAAACTCCTCATCTTCGTATAAACTTTCTCTGAAAGGGAAAAGGAGCAAACATCAAGCTGAATACATATAAAGTTGCTCCATGACATTACTCAAGTTAATTTTGAAGAAAGAAGCACAAAATTAGACCACCAATAAAGAGGGACACAATCAAATCTCTATTCACATTACTTTTCAGACATTGTATATAAAATATTGAATTGAGTATCAACAGAGAAGAACAGCCAAAACTAAGTATTCTAAATTTGTAGTATTAGTTCCTACTTAGGTTTAAACTATACAAGCACCTAGTGTAGCAACATAGAACTACGCAGTCCAGTTTGATTATCCAAAAGTGAATGCAACGTCATCTAAAGTAAGTTAGCCAACATTATTGGTTAGCAATTCAGAGTTTAAACCTACATGAAACAACATTTCAACTCCCCATTTCTTACTAAACCTTACAACAATTAAATGAACTATGCTGCTTATATGATACTCCAATACTGAGATTGCACTAAATAACCACACAAAAAAGAAGTAGAGAAACATAATTAAAATTTCGAACAACAAGAAGCAGAAAGTCACATACATCTAAGAAAGAAACCAAAGATAGCCCATTCAATGCGATATTATCCGAATTCCGCAAAACAAGCTAGTGTATATTCGAATTCAAAACCAAAAAAAGATCCAAACTTATAACTTCGTCTGCAATTATTCCCAATTACTTCACCAAGAAAAGAGATCAGAACAAAAAGACGAGTTTTTTCAAAGAATGAAAAAGACTTACATTATAGGTACGCTTGTGGAGATCTCAGGCCAGAACTGGTCAACATAGTTATTGAGATTATGAAGAGCGTGTTGTTTAAGCAAAGGGTGGCTTTCATTAAGCATCGCGAGCAAGCCACCCGCAGAGCTCACCGTCACCGCCACCATTGCTGAAACCCTTTAGAACAAATCGAAAACCTAACCAGCAGAGACCCCAATTTCGCGAATTGATTTGTTCCCCTATTTCGATTGAAATTCTTTACAGAAACAGAGGAATTTTACAAACCCTAGATAGAGGCGAGTGAGGTAGAGACGGGGAAGCGACTCAGCTGCTATTAAGTTAAGAATTGTAATTCCCAACTTGACCAACAAGAAAGAGAAATTCTTTGACAAAATCAAGCTTATTGATTTTGAATTTACCCCTTCTTTTTACATTTATCATTACTTTGACCTATAAATTTTGCAATCTTTCAAACAAGTCCTTGCTTAGGTAATATTAAGAAATTAATCTCTTATCATTATTCTTATATAACTAAAATTTAATTATGTATTATAACTAAAATTAAAAATTACTGAATAACTAATAAAATTAACATAAAATTTTATTTTTAAGTATAATAATTATTACTTAATTATATTTTTATGTTTAAAAATATTTATGTAAATACTTATATGGTTTTATCCTTTTAACTTTTTAAATTTATAATTTGTATACTATATTTAGAGTTTAGTGCACATCCCATTTCATTATTATTTTCCATACTTGTTTAGGATCTAAAGTCAACAAGATTTTTCACTTTGCGAAGATAAAAGCAAGATCGTTAATTTGCAGCTTTCTCATTATATTTTTTTACAAGGAAATTATTTTCATTATTTAAATATATAATTTTTTAGTTAAAAAAGAGCAACTTTTATCGGTTGTTCTAACAATCTAAGATTTGAAATTAAACCTAACTTTCAACTGCAACAGAAGTACAGTTGTAACTCAACTGTTTATAGTTGTGACATATATGATGATTTAATAGAAATGGAATTGTTTGGAAATATAGATATTTATTTTTGCTTCAATTCAGTTTTTCTCTAGTGGCCATCACAAGAAAGTTTTCAAGTTCTCTTTAGATAGATATTAAACAGCCCATGAGAGTGATCATCCCCAGAATTTAGCTCACTTGTCATTAAGTATATATACTAAGGACGAGTTGGGATGGACGACCACGCAATCCATCCCAACCGCCCATTTAATCCAACGGTGACATTCTCTCCCTGCCCCTCTATGAAAGTTCTCGACCCATCCTCCCTCTCTGAAAGTTTTCCTCGAGCCATCCCCCATCTGTGAAAGTTTTGCAGCTATCTGTTCATTGAATGTTGTACCCCCCACTTATAGCTGTTCATTGAATGTTGTGCGCCCCACTTATAAATGAGTTATTATATCTGTTCATTGAATGTTGTGCCTTTATGTCTCTTTATTATTACTCACCCTCATTCATTCATTCGCTTAACCTGGAGTTGTGCAAAGGTTTCTCTCTCTTGCTTTAACTCTCCGCCCTTGCCTTCTTATGCAGCTCTCCGCCGTTGATATCTTCTGTCTCTTGTGAATTTCCCTTCTTTTGTTTTCTTTTTGGCTTTGCGTTTTTTCGTTCAACTTTCATCTAGGTTTTACTGTTTGTGCAGATGGCCTACGGCTTTATTCAACACAGATGGTAAGTTTTGGTTTTTCAGAAAAGTTTTCCTTCTTCTTTTTTCCTTCTTCTTGTGTTGTTAAGTCGTCGTTGCAGGTGTTGTAGTTTCTATCCGACAGGTGTTTCTCTTTCGGGTTTGGTAAGTCTTGGCTTTTCATTTTTCCTTCTTTTGTGTTAAGTTCTCGGTTTCATCTTTTGTTTCTCTGCAGATGTTGCAGGTTCTCTTTCTTCCATGTGGCAGCTTCTCTCCCATGTGTTTCTCTTTCTACTTTGTTAAGTTTTCCTTTTTTCCTTTTGTTTTTCTGCTCTGCAGCTGTGATAAGTTTTCCTTTTTCCTTTTCGTCTTTCTATTGTTAAGTTGTCGGCTTTTTCTTTTGTTTCTCTGCAGGTGTTGTAGTTTCTCTCCGGCAGCTGTGGTGTCGAGTTCCTCTTCTCTTTCGTTGGGCTTTGGTAAGTTTTGGTTTTTCCTTTTCTTTCTCTGCATCCTTTTTTTGGTCTTAAGTTTTTTTGTTTCTCTACAGGTGTTGTAGTTTCTCTCCGACAGTTGTGGTATCGAGTTCCTCTTTGGAGTTTGGTGAGTTTTCCTTTTTTCTTACTTTTGTCCTTTTCGTCTTTGTGTGGTTAAGTTCTCTTTTTTCTTTTGTTTTTCTGCAAGTGTTGTAGTTTCTCTCCGGCACATTTGTTGGGATGAGACAACACCTTTCTCTGAAAAGAACAAGAGGGGACTTGGATGAAGTGGGGATGAGATTCGGAGAGTTTGGTGACCATTATAGGAAATGTACGGACTGCGTAGACTACGTTGTCGTCCATGAACTACGAAAGTTTCTCTTTGACCATTGGTAAGTTTTCGTTTTTGCTTTTGCTTTTTTCCTTTCCTCTCCCACTTTGTTAACTTCTCCTTTCGTACAGGTTTTTGTGTGTACAGATGCCCTACGACAATAAGCCGTCAGGGAAAATTCCACTTACGCCATCGCCGAAGACTCCAATTTCTTCATCTGTTGGTCGCCAATTTTGCTCTGATGATAAGTCTACTGCACCGTCAGTACCAGACGGTTAATCAGTTCGCATTGATTTGTAATTAGAATTGTCAGGATACGACTCGAAAACGAACGTCCATCAGGAACTGTATGCTGAGCGGTTAGAGGAGTTCATGAGCATCTTTGGTGGATTCGATGTAGTAGCTAGTGGGAGTTGATGCAACAATCTTAGAGGTAGTAATCGAATTCAGCGTCATGGACTTCTATTGAATCAGTTCGCCTTGATTTGTAATTAGAATTGTAAGCATAGTTACCGTCTAATTTGTAAAACGCCTAAGTTTTTCCCTGTAATTTTTTTCTTAATAATTATCATATTTCTTTAATTTAAAACGATAACAGTCATTCGAAGTTTTTAGACGATAGATGTCATCTGAAGTTTTCAGACAATAAAAGTAAGACAAAGTTTTGACGAGATAAAAATTCCACTATAAAAGTAAGACGAAGTTTTAAGCCGATAAAAATGAGACGAAGTTTTAAGATGATAGAGATAAGGAGAAGTTTTTAGACGATTTGTAGAAACATTTATTAAATATACACACACACATAGGCATATGCATTCATGCAGATATACACACACACACACACACACACACACACACACATAGACATATGCATTCATGCAGATATATATATGTATATATATATATATATATATACATATATATATGGAATATAATTGAAGGGGTAACATTTTGATATACAAATAAATCAAAGGGAAAATGTAGGAAGGACATAGCGGATGAAAAATGGTAACCAAATTTTTTGAAAAAATATGTAACAAAGTATATGTCTAATAAAAATGATTATTCAGGATTTAAATGAGTACGGTACTAAATCTTTCGTGTTTCGTTATGGCAAAGGTTAAATTACTACAAAGAAACATCTTCGGCTTAGAGGTGGTAATCAAGTTTTGTGTATTAATTTCTAATTAAAATTGTAATTTGTAAAGCGCCAAACTTTTTCCCTCGTTTCTAATCACGATATAGCTGCAACTCCTCACAGGTTAAGCTTATGTAATAATTTTCACCTCTGTGCACATTCATAAATTACTACCATTGCTTGGCTTTTTCGGCGCCCATGTTTAATGCAGCAGCCATCATTTAATGCAACGCAATATTTACTTGTCTTTTTGTTCTCTCCACATTTAGAAATTACTATGATTGCTTAGCTTTTTGTGCACGCGTATTTAATGCAGCAGTCATCATTTAACGCTCAACACAAAACCCAATATTTATGTGTCTTCCTCTTCTCTACAAATTTAGAAATTACTATGATTGCTTGTCTTTTTTTGCACCCCGGTAGTGGCCATCATTTAACACAGGCCAAATGATGCTGCGGCCATTTCTTGCTGATTAAAATAACTTACGTCGAAATTAACACGATACCTTTATATTTAACCTTTGACTTTGTCTCCTGTGACTTAACACTGAAATCACATCTATCGTAACCGCTGAGACAATCTCTCGTCAAACTTTGCTTCTCTCAACTTCCCTCTTCTTTTCCCTTGTTGTTATTTAACCTAAATAGACCAAATTCTCCGTTCTAGAAAGATAAAAACTCTCAAAGTTGCATATTCTATTGCAAGAAACAAAAAACAAGCGTTCATATTAGTGAGCCATTCTTTTCTCCATCACTTTTTTGTTTAAGTTTTAAAATTTTATCATTTTAATAAAATGGTTTCTTGACCTTCTGCTTATTACATTTTTCCTAATTTTGTTTACGGAGTGTGACCTAATTTCGTTTGTTCAGCATTTCACCTGAACTACACAAGCAATAAATACAGGCAATAAATATAGTTGTTTGAACTATAACAAAAAACTGCCAAATTAAAACGTTATTCAATTATTACTTTTTTTAACTTTGACGTGTGCTTGCATATCACTTTGGGTTTCAACGCTTCATCTCATTTTTATACTCCATTTTTTTAAAGGTCTGCTGCTTATTCTTTACTCGACTCTTCGACTACTAAGGTATGCACAATTATGTTAACTGAATATATTATTTAATATTCTGATATAGTAATTTAAATGCTTAATAATTATGTTTGTTTGACATATAGTTTGTTAGATACTTTTGAAAATATTTAGCTGGCCATTTTCATCCGCTGTGTACTTATTACATTTTTTCCTCTGACATGATTTATAATATATATTCAATTATATTCCATATATATATGTGGATGTCTCTGTATATATAGTTAACAAATGTTATTATCAAACATTATCAATGCATAGATCAAACATGTTCATATTATGTCGACCGCTCAGGTATTTAAATATGGATAAAAATGCTAAAAGTCGTAAAAAATATGCTGAAATGGCGAATGATAAAAAACAAGAATTGTTACTCCGACGTAGAGAAAGTCGAGCTGCAAAAAAGACAAGTTCCAGTTCAACGACACTTGACCAAACAATTAGTCATGAACATAACAATTCTTTCATTAGTAGCGAACCTTCCACCAGTCAACTTCCAACTCATGAACCCTCTTATCAACAAATACATCGCCGATGTATTGATATCGATGCTGATCACATTAATGAAGGTACCTATTTTTAACTGTGTGAAAACTATTTC
The DNA here is from genome assembly GCA_027576455.1 of Erythroxylum roigii. Lineage (NCBI taxonomy): Eukaryota > Viridiplantae > Streptophyta > Magnoliopsida > Malpighiales > Erythroxylaceae > Erythroxylum > Erythroxylum roigii. The sequence continues at coordinate 15,959,589 of JANZXV010000001.1, read as the reverse complement.
CGATGTAACTAATCCACAAAGTGATAATGTTCTTCTTCTATGTTTGAAGGGGTAAATCGTCGCAGCTTTGCTTCAACGTTAGCTTCCTTGCAGAATTTACCTCTTGAACCTCAACAGCTGCGTTCTGTTCCAAATTGTGAATATTGTAACGCAAAATGATTTTATCTTGAACCTCCATCCTTTTGTTACTCATCGGGACAAATTTCTATTGTTGCTCCTCAAATGCCTTATGCTTTAAAATCTTTGTTTCTAAATAGTGACGAAGAATCAGAACATTTCAGAAAGAATGTTCGTACATACAACAACAATCTAGCTTTCACTTCCTATGGAGCCAGATATGATCGTGACCTTACAAAAAATGCAAAGGGAGTTTATACATTCAGTGTTCAAGGACAAGTTTATCATTTCCTAGACACTTTAGTGCCAACAAGAAATAAGGTATCTGGAATCCAACTTTATTTCTTTGACACTAATGAAGAACTACAAAAAAGGATCGGCAGTTTTGATAAACTTCGTGAAAATACATTGAGGCTCATTATGAAGATTCTTCAAGATAACCCTTATGCTAGGTTTTTTCGAAGTTTTAAAGATATTCCATCGCTTAAAAATCACGAAATTGTTCTCAGATGTAATCCTGGTCTTGATCAACACGTTTACAATCTTCCTACTGCATCACAAGTAGTTGCTATATGGACTGAAACTGATGATGAACGACATGATAAATCTCCTCATATCCAAGTCTACACTCACTTAGGTCCGAGTTATAGAATCCAATCTTATTATGCATTCTATGACCCGCTTCAATATCCACTTTTATTTCCGTGGGGTGAATCAGGATGGCATTATGGCATTAAGCTGTTAATTCCACAAAAAATGCGATGAATGTTTATGATGAAACAAGCACTGCTCCTTTTTGCACTTTTATTGAACCAGCTGAATTATTCGCTCTCGAAAACATAGGTTAGTTGTCTGCTTATTCGATTGTTTCCCAAATATTATCTAATTACGCATTAATTTACCATTTTTTCCTTACTATTACTAGTTTCTCAAGAAGGACACTCTAAGCATGGTCTAGTAACTGCCAGAGAGTATTACTGCTATCGACTTCAAATCAGAAGTTATGATGAATCCATGCTTCTCCACAGCTTAAGACTACTTCAACAATTCGTTGTCGGTTCTTATATAAAGATTAAAACATCTCGCCTTGACTTCCATAGGAAAAAACAAAATGAGATACGATCAAAAATTTTGCAAGGTGTTTTAGATAGCATTAACATTGGTCAAACTAAAGCTTCTGCAATTGGCTGCCGAATTGTTCTCCCAACTTTGTTTATCGGCCGCCCAAGGGACATGAAACGTCGTTATCTAGATGCTATGGCTCTGGTGCAAAAATATGGCAAACCAGATATTTTCCTCACTATCACTTGCAACCCTATGTGGAAAGAAATATAGGAGAATCTTAAATTCCATGAAAAGGCACAAGATAGACCAAATTTATTGTTTAGAGTGTTCAGAGCTAAAATTGAAATTCTCAAAAATGAGTTGATCAAAAAACAAATTTTTGGAGATGTCGCCGCATTTGTTTACGTTATTGAATTTCAAAAATGTGGATTTCCTCATGCTCATTTGCTACTAATACTCTAGCCACAATTTAAGTTGCTGAATTCAGATTCCTATGATCAAATCATATCAGCTGAAATATCTAATCCTGATCACAATTCCAGGTTATATTCTCTTGTCATATGATCCACAGTCCTTGTGGTTTTATGAACATTGTCCTCGCATGAAAAATGGTGTATGCAAAAGTCATTATCCCAAGGATTTTACTCCTTTCACTATCCATCGTGAAGACACTTATCTATGCTATAGATGGATAGATGATGGAAGAAAAGTCAAAATTTCCAGACATGAGGTTGATAATAGATGGATGGTTCCTCATAACCTGTACCTTCTGATGTTACTCGATTGCCACATTAATGTTGAAATATGTTTGACTGTCAAGCTTGTTAAATACTTATACAAATATGTATTTAAGGGCCATGACCTTATGAATTTAGCGTCAACGACTAAGAAGCCGTATGTAATATTGACAAAATCACTAATTTCCAAGAAGGTCGTTGGATTTCAGCCCCTGAAGCTTTATGGCGTGTATATAACTTCCGGCTAGCAGAGATTAATCTATCGATCTATATACTACAAGTTCACCTCCCAGATCAACAATCTGTTTCCTTTGCAAAAGATGCTAATTTGTCTTATT